>JAECUM010009587.1:0-70713 GCA_016617855.1 Megalonaias nervosa | reverse complement strand
CAGTTTGTGTCCTGTTGACCAAGTAGGACTTGAACCATAGTAAGGCTGTATCATGAATGCCAAATCATGCTGGAGACGGTGAAGTAATATATCATGGTCTATTGTGTCAAATGCTGCAGACAAGTCAAGGAGAGTGAGGACTGTAATCTTTCCGCTATCCAAAGCAGAGAGAAGGTTGAGAAAACAAGATTTTGGTCTCTCAAACCCCCTAACAGAGGTTTGTTTTGAAAAACAAGATTCCAACCCAACTGACATTGTCATGTTTTGATAAACAAGAGTTGTTTTTAGTCTCCCCCCCCCCCCAGTCATATTGAAAAAAACATGATTTTTGGTTATATTGGCAACAAAAAAAGACAGAAATGAGAGAGAGAGAGAGAGAGAGAGAGAGAGAGTATGCCTGGAACTTATGGTCTGTATAAACAGTTCTGCTTAGTGCTCATGTAAAACATTCCTTGGGCAATACAGTTAATTATCATAGAGGCAATTAAATGTTAAGTCTGCCAGAAATAAGCAGCCACCATTTCAGCCACCATTTCATGGATTGCATTACTGGTGGACAAATAACAGACAATAATCAGGGTGATGTTGTGTTAAGTCCTTTGACAATGGTTGTGGTTTAGGTTTATTTGCAAAGGTGGTGTACAATAACTGGAGGAACACAATACATTTGGAGTTAGGTAAATCAAAGAAGTTCATGTTGACAAACAAATGACATTGTATATGCTTGTCTTTAATGAAATTGTTTAAGTAATCTTTTTTTAAGATTATTGGCAAGTTCCCTGATCAGTGGCAATGTTTTTTTGCAGTTGGATTTTACTCTATACCTAAAATGCAAAACATAATTATTACATTAGTCAGAATAGCTGCAAATGTGGACCATTTTTAAGGCAAAATGTTAAAACACATCTGTGATTTCTTCTTAAATACTTCAAAAGCTCCATCTAACTATCATCCAGATGGGCAGATAACTGTTACCTTTTCAGCATTTAATTTCAAGGAAACACATTTTACTAGGAAAAATTGATTTTCAGAACTCCAGATTGATGGAGTTTGACTTTGTGAAGCACAGTAGCAAAGAGGAGAATTTTATTCCTTGCACATACTGCAAATAACATATCAGCACAAGTTATTTTGGGGTGGTGTGTACAATATCTGCTGACATAGTGACATCACCCAGCATCAGGACAATGCATGAATGCAAAGCTTCAGTCCCAAAAGTAACTGTCCTAAACAGACCATTGCACAAGTAATAAATCCTTTTCCACAACTTCGTTTCAGAGCACAGTCTGCCATCTTCAGTTACCGATCATTTTTTAGACCTATATATTTGACACTCCCTTTCAGCAATGCAGATGCAGAAAGATCATTTTCTATGCTGAGAGAAATTCAATAAGATCTTAAGGAATGTTTGAACCTCAGTATCATTCAGTTTCTAATGAGTGCAAAGATGAACACAAATGACACTTGCATTATAGCACCTTCAAACTCTCAATTGTAATATAATGACAGCAACAAAGAGTGTATCTAAATAAGACTATATTCACTAATTAAGACTATAGTCACTAATTAGACTATAGTCACTAATTAATACTATATTCACTAAATAAGACTATATTCACTAATTAGACTATATCCACTAATACTATATTCACTAAATAGACTGTATTCACTAATTAGACTATATTGACTAATTAATACTATATTCACTAAATAAGACTATGTTCACTAATTAAGACTATATTCACTAATTAGGTTATTTTCACTAATTAAGACTGTAATCACTAATTAATACTATATTCACTGTCCAATGGATTTTAAAGACAGAAACTGCACTTTTTTAAAATGTCATTGTGGTTGTATTACATGAGGGAAGGCAAATATATAATGGTATTTGACAATGCTATGTCTACCAATTAGTTTTTGTAAGTGTATTAAATGCTTCAGAGAAATCATGTTATTTTGTTTTATTCAGATTTGAAAATCATCATTTTTGATAGCTTGTATGAGTAGATAAATTATTTTCAATTGTATGATGTTCCTTCTTTTGGATTGTGCACACAGGCCACCATTGAAACCCACTAAAAAAATTGAGTTTCACCCCTCCCCCAACACTTACTGAGAAGTTTGTCAGGTCCGAAAAGAATTGCACAACTGTCTTTAAAATTATACCCATATCACTTCATGAATTTTAAGACATTGTTCTGACAGTGTTATTTCTATGTAACTTATGTGCTCAGTTTTAAATGAAGCAGCATGTTTTCTCAATAAAACCTGATAGGGCATGCTTTTCTTTGTCCATGTTATGGTACATGAAATTATATACATGTATACACATATATTAAAACCACTGGCAAGTCTGGAAATGCATATAGATTTATTTCATCACCTAAAATACAAATGTCTAAAGAGTAATGATTAGATATTTAATGGTTATGTTGTCCGACACTTAAATATTATGATCATATGTTCTCTGACACTTAAATGTTACAATCACATGTTCTCTGACACTTAAATGTTACAGTCATATATTCTCCAACACTTAAATGTTACACTTATATGTTCTCCAACACTTAAATGTTACACTCATATGTTCTCAGACACTTAAATGTTACAATCATATGTTCTCGATACTTAAATGTTACGCTCGTATGTTCTCCGACACCTAAATATTACAGTCATATGGTATTGAGGGAACTACACATATCCTATGGTATTTGTCATATCTGCTAGAAGGATATTAATTCATAGCTTGTTCTTGTTAATTTTTATGTCAAGGGATGCAACTCAAGTTTAGGTCAATGTTAAGACTTTATAGTAAAAATCTCCTTTGGAGTTTGTTGGAGTGATGGTAATATTTGACAAAATAATAAAAAATATGTTTAAAAGAAAATTACCACAATAATTCCTCAGACAAGGTTTCATATATTAATATTAATTCTCATTTATCATATATAACACAATTCCCACTTATTTTAGAATCCAGATCTCCATGGTGTAAGAGTTTGGTTCATAATCAGTGCTTTGTGCAGAACATGTGTATTCCACTTGTCTGGATCAAACTAACATAATCTCTATGTATTTCAAATAATAGTGTTTTCTTTATCTCTGGTTACAGGGTTCCCTGGAAACTTTTAGTGGTCTGGGGTTGATGATTGGCCCACCTTTAGGAGGAGCTTTGTATGAGGTAGGGGACGAAATCTATTGTATTTACCTGTGAGTGATGCTTTTCAAACTGCAGACATAATGCACTGGCAGATCAGGTCTTTCAGCATCCACAGTGGACATGCACTAGTAGATCAAGTCTGTCAGGGTCCACAGTGGACATGCACTAGTAGATCAGGTCTGTCAGGGTCCACTATGGACATAATGCACTGGCAGATCAGGTCTGTCAGGATCCACAGTGGACATGCACTAGTAGATCAGGTCTGTCAGGGTCCACTATGGACATAATACACTGACAAGTCTGGTCTGTCAGGGTCCACAATGGACATAATGCACTGGCTCATCAGGTCTGTCAAGGTCCACAATCGACATAATGCAGTGGTAGATCAGGATCTGTCAGGGTCTAAAATGGGCATAATGCACTGGCAGATCAAGACTATCAGGGTCCACAGTGGACATAATACATTAGCAGATCAGGTTCAGTTAGGGCCCAAAAAAGAACCTAATGTTCAGGAAGATCAGGGTTTATCAGGGTCCACAATGAACTCCAAAAGAAGGGGCAAAGTGACTTCTCTTCCCCAGTAGAATAGTGCAGAGCGATGGAAAATGGAGAGGAAAGAAATATGGATAGATCAGAATTTTGAATGTTCAAAAGAGTACTTAAAACAGCATTTTTCCTTAATCTTTGAGACCAAAAATACAAAAGAAATAGGAAATAACCATTGAACTTTAAGGAAATATTACAATGTTTCTTAGTTCCATTCATTAGAGTTAATGTGTGGCTTTGTTTTCACAACCATTGGTAACCTCAGTAATCACTTATTATCAAAAACAAGTGACAGATATCAAGGAAAAGTGCACTCTTTCTACTTTTGAAATATGAAATTGACTTACCTTTATTAGAATGTAGATCTTAATTCTCCAGAAGGTAGTAATATACTTATCTTTGGGCTGCAAATACATGTAATCTATTCCATTTTTCTAGCTTTATATGTGAATTTTTGGCATGAATCTCATAATTATGGACACAGATATTCATTATGTTGACCCAAAGTTGATACAAAAGCACGAAAATACTATGGGTATGTGAAAGTGAAGAAATGGACCCTGGTTGGTGTTATTCAAAAAGACAGCAAAGAGCATACACCCTGTTCTGTGAGGGCATTAAGCGATGACAGATATCAATGAAGTTGTTTGTGTATTTGAGAGCCTGAAGTCCCTATATTTGCTGGACATGCCCAATAGATCAAAAGTTTTTGACTGGCACATACCCTGAGGAACTGGACACCGGTCATAGGAATTTTCAAGTATCATTATATTAACCTCTCTTTGTTTTGTTTTTCCATTATATTGCCAAATAGACACAGTAACAATGTAAAATTCTGTTTGTAGTTTACAGATTGGTTCTTTGTTAGACAGTCAATAAAGATGTTGGTGACTAAGCTTAATTCAGAGGAGACTAAGTCTTCTTTATATATTGTTTCTTTGTTGAATAAGTAGTAGAGGTTTCATTATGTTTACCCAGTTGTTTGAACACTCTATAGGTACAAAACACAAGACAAGCAAGGTGTGAAAGCTTATCTCATGGACATACAGGAAACCTTATAATTAAATGAATGCCCTAGGGTCTGTACTATAGACATTACATCAGTCCCTCACACCATTTGGTTTATAGCATGGTGTGTGTGTTAAGCCCAAGCCTAATATAGTAAAGAAAGACATTAGCAACAAAAACAAACTTTCATTTTCATCCTTCCAGATTTGTTTGGGGACCTGAGGAAATAAAACTTCACACCTGACTTTACAAGAAATTCCTGTTAATTATTTTTTATGTATTTTCAAGGTTTTAAGTCAGCTTGTTGTCAATTAATAATTGATTTTAAAACAGTTGTGCAGAAATAAATACTGCCATTTTGTAAAAATTCTACAGTATAGTTTATGACTTTTATAAATAATTAGTTGGATGGGAAACCAGTTAATCATGAAAGGACAATAATACCACTAAAGCATCAGCCAATTTGGAACAACTGCCAGATTTTCCAGTATATATAGTAGTTAGGTTTATTAGTACTTTCTTTTTCTTTTGTCACAAGTTGTTATATATCCTTGGAATAGTTTTATATAAAAAATGTCAAAAATATCTGTCTGTCAATATAAGTTTCATGGAAAAAATGGCCTGCAAGAGCCACTAGAATTTTAGGATCTCTGATGTTTATGTATGGTAAGTTTTAACACATACTGTATTGTTTGGCTGTAAGGGTTATCTATACTGGGTCTCATAGTAATGTCCTAAGCCTAATGTGTCTTCATCCATTATGCTGCTTGTATTATTTGCCAAAGTTAAGTGCTCATTTGATTGTATTAATGATATTTTAATTCATCAGATAGTTCTGTTTGTTTAGTCCCAAGACGGAGACCAGGCTGGGTTGGGCACATGTAAAGTGTCACCCATCCCAAGCTGGTGGATCTCACCAGGTTTCTCCACTATAAAACTATCCAGGTCATGAATAGTGTTTTTGTTTAATTTGGAAGTAGTTGTGCAGTTAATCTAATATAAATAAGAGTTAATCAAATAACTCATAAGCTTTTCTTTGTGACATTAGATGTTGGAAGGGAAAAAATAAACAAATAGATTTGGGCTAGGAAGACTTTACTTATCAAAGTTCCATTGTATATTGATACTGCAGAGCCCCTTGAAATGAAATTGTTTCACTCTCACTCTTTCAAAATAAAGCAAAATTAAGTATTTTTTTTATAGACTTATATGAGTGAGCAAGCAGATATTGGGTGTAATGACCAGTTTTATGAAATGATTATATAATACATGAAAATTTTTTATAATGATATAAAGTTTATTTTAGCACATTGAGAAAACCAATCAGTGTTAATTGCTCTGTGCTTACATTATTGTTAGTAAGATGTTCAGAACATTTGGTAGAACACAATTTATTGTCTAAATCAGAAATAATCTAAATATACTTACCATGTTATGCATACTCAGATATGACATGGTAAAACTAGATCTGTCATTATATATAACACTAGATCTGTTATTATATATAACACTAGATCTGTCATTAATAGCACTAGATCAGTCATCATACATAGCACTAGGTCTGTGATCATACATGGCAATAAATCTGTCTTCATTCATAGCATGAAATCTATCATTATATATAACACCAGTTTTATCATTATATATAACACCAGTTCTATCATCATATATAACACCAGTTCTGTCATTATATATAACACCAGTTCTGTCACTTTATATAACACCAGTTCTGTCATTATATATAACACCAGTTCTGTCATTATATATAACATCAGTTCTATCATTATATATAACACCAGTTCTATCATTATATATAACACCAGTTCTATCATTATATATAACACCAGTTCTATTATTATATATAACACCAGTTCTATCATTATATATAATATCCAACAGATCAGGGTGTATGAGGTTCATTCTACTAATGGTATGAATCAATCTATGTATTATTTACCAAAGTTAAATACTCACTTAATGGCCAATCTGCACCTATTCCAAGTTTAAGTGTTCACCTAATTGCCACTCAGCACCTAATTGCTGTATTTGCTAAAGTGTTAATTTTCAAGATTAAGTGTTCATTAATGGCAACTCTGCACTTAATTGTGGTATTATTAGCTGAAGTGTCCATTTCCAAGATAAGTGTTCAATAATGGCAACTCTGCACTTAATTCCTGTATTATCTGCTAAAGTTAAGTGTTCATTTATAAGCCACTCTGTACCTAATTGTTGTATTATTTGCCAATGTGTTCACTTAATGGCAGTCAGCAAATTGGCATCTAATAGCTGTAATATTTGCCAAAGTTAAGTGTTCACTTAATGGCCACTGGGCACCTAATTGCTATATTATTTGCCAAAGTTAAGTGTTTACACTGGCCACTTTACACATAACTGCTGTATTATTTGCTAAAGTATTTGCAAAAGTTAAGCCTTCACTTATGTCCATTTTGCACCTAATTCCTATTTTATTTGCCAAAGTGTTTGCTTAATGGCACTATGCACCTAATTGCTGTATTATTTGCCAATAATGAGTGTTCACTTAATGGCCATTCTGCACCTGAGCAATGAGATGTTTGCCCTACATATCTAAACCAAACACTGGTTTTGTCATAATATGCACACATTCCATAATAAGTGAAAAGCTGTCCTTTAGGTCAAAATGTGTATAAAAAGAGTTGTTTGTAACTGAAATTGTCATTTCTGTACTAAATATTCCTTGTGGAAGTGAATATGCAAAATACACCTAGATCATAAATATTTTCTTAGAATGTACTACCATGCATGCTTAGTGCATCAGTACCACTTATCATTACCACCATGCATGCCATGTACATCAGTACCACTTATCATCACCACCATGCATGCTGTGTACATGGTTATCATTACCACCATGCATGCCTTGTACATCAGTACCACTGATCATTACCACCATGCATGCCTTGTACATCAGTTCCACACCATGCATGCTATGTACATCAGTACCACTTATCATTACCACCATGCATGCCATGTACATCAGTACCACTTATCATTGCCATCATGCATGTCATGTACATCAGTACCACTTATCTACATGGAGTAATTAATAATCAAAGTGACTGACATGTTTTATTTTGTGTGCCCATATTGGGAAAAGGTATAAACTTCAAAGTGAAAATATCACAACACATAAAGGGACCTAACTCTTATAGTACTATATATAAGGGGTCACTGCTTGTGACATTACCAGTTTCTCTTATTATGATGAGCTTGGACCTAATGAAATCTACACAGATCATCATATTTTAAGCACATAAGTTTGGTATTATGCATTAAGTTGTAATTAATTATGCATTAAGTTTTCTTTACAAGTCACTCTTAGAGAAGCTGTGAATGATCAAAATTTTGATTTCTATTTTAGATGATTACATGCAATTCTCCATTTAAGATGGTGGCATTATTTGTAACAGGTCAAAACCCAAACATACCCAAGTCAAAACATACTCAGGTCAAAACATACTCAAGTCAAAATATACCCAAGTCCAAACATGTCCAGATTAAAGCAAGTCCCAACATATAGAGTTTTGGACATTTTACAGCCTTAGTCTTGCATGTTGCAAGTTCCGTATATCAGGTGGATCAGTGACATACAAACCAACTCCTGTGATATCTTGTGATATGTTTAATCTATCAAAAAATGGAGCTCAAAGTGAATATTAATATGTTTATTTTTTATCTTTGTACAGAAAATAAATTATGTAAAAAAAACCAACAAAGAAAAACTTGGCCTCTAAAATTCCCTTGATGATGAGACCTGTTTGAATTACTTACTTGAAAACAAGTCTAGAGGCAGAGCCAAGAAACCATACTCAGAGTTCCAGCAGTCAGAGTACAGCTAAGTTTATGATTTTTGTATCTTACCAGTCATCTGATATAGTGTAAGTTTACTCTCACTTTGGCAAGGTCAATGGCACTAAATACAGATGGGAGATGAAAGAGTTGAGGTTAAAACTAAAGCAGCAATTAACCCAGAATATAAAGTATAAACATATTTCAGTAATTAATAATCCTAATTTTAGCATCCTTCTG
Source organism: Megalonaias nervosa (assembly GCA_016617855.1). NCBI lineage: Eukaryota > Metazoa > Mollusca > Bivalvia > Unionida > Unionidae > Megalonaias > Megalonaias nervosa. The sequence goes on along the minus strand of JAECUM010009587.1, from coordinate 61,928 downwards.
GTAATAACTGATCAAAACAAATACAGTTTGACATTGAAAGAGAGATGCATTAAATAAAAAAACAACATACAATAAAATACAATGATATCTTTTTATACAGTAACTTTATCCTTAGTGCCCTTTTGAAAATCACTGTCTGTAAATTGGAAAGGGTGAATAAAAAGAATTCTAATAGACAATCTAGTTTTATAATGAAATATGTGACACTGCATTTTTGGTTTACATTAAAAATTATTCTGCTTAGAAAATGTATATGTACTTGCATGCACAATTAACAAGTTATTTATCACACATCGTTTATGGAGGCATAGTGATCTACTGCTTGTTTTTTTTTTTTAAATACAGGTTTCCTCATGAAAATTGAAAATTTCTCCTTTGACAGAAGGGTAGAGGGGAATTACACCCCACCCACCCACATATGAAAACCTTGAAAACAGAATTGTGTGGAAACTGAACTCTTTCCTTCACATGATTTAATGTTCAATCAGGTATGGTCTTCTTACAGATAAAATTAAGAAGTCACCTTAAAAGAGATCAGGAAAATTACACAAAATAAGCATCACAGGTACTCTGTATTGTTTGCATCACTCTTTCAGCTGGGAGGATTTGGTTTGCCATTCTTTGTTCTGGGAAGTATGGTGCTAGTGACCGGCTTGTCCGTAGCAGCTGTTATGCCGAATGTTGATCGTAAGACAAATTTATATTGACCTCCCACAATGAGCCTTCCTGGGAAAGGAAAGGGGGTCAGTGTTCCCTTGTTTTCTGACAAAAGAAATCTTTAACCCCTTCTTTTATGAAAGAAAAAGAAAAATATTCCCCCAAAATGATCCTGAAATTTTCATTTTGTTCTTTCTTTGTCCATGAAAATAACTATAAGTGTCCCTTTTTACCTGAAAAAGTTCCTTGTTCCTCCCAAGCCCACAGGAGGGAGAGCTAAGTTATAAGGGCTATTAAGCACAATATGTTGTCACATCTGTGATAAACTGCATCATAAGTTAGATAGAGTTGCCATTATATTGAAGATTTTTAGCAGTTGTCCTTCTTTTTGTTTGCATTTTTCATTAAAAAAAGGGCTGGTTTTATGTCTGTATGCTTTATTTGATGTGAACTGATTTTGTAAATGAAGATGAAGAAACACTTTGAAATAGACATGAATTGAAGAATTTCATAAATTTTATATATTTTTCAAATAAATGTGCAGTAATTTTTTGTAGCCCACACTAAGTTAGATAAATAGTAGTTTAATCCAGGATTATACTTAGAATTTTTAGTAGAATTGTTTCCTCAGTATTACGGTGCTGTAATTCAGGAGTAATTTAGAAATCTTATTAGAATTGTTTTCTCACTATTATGGTGCTGTAATTCAGGAGCATAGTGTCATAAATATTTCACATCAAATGTTATGTTATTAATGAAAGATAAATAGAGGATTCTACACAATTGTTCATCAGTTTACACCTTAGCTGAGTTATCAAGGGGACATTTTATGGGCTTTCCATCAAGGTGTAACATTTAACAGGAGTTAAATATTATATTCCTCCAGCGGATGCAGCTAGTTTGAGATTCTGCTTACATTATGATTACAGATGCTATGCACTGATATTGTTATCTGACATTGCCAAATGTTATGTGACATTGTGACACAATATTTATGATATTATGTTTGTATTGTAGCTCTGATAATCTTCCCTGTGTGTGTAGAGAGGACAGAAAAATTAAACACAAGATTTATTCTCAGGGATGAATCTTGTGAAGTCCCAGGCATGAATCTTAGACTCTGCAAACTGAATTTTTCTTTCCTGCTCATAGACATATGGAAGATTATTTTTCTCACCCGCTTGTGGCTTCCTTCCTATCAGGCTTCCTACACAGTGACAAAAGTTTCATCTAGAAGGATAAGAATTATTCAGGTTTTAGTGAAAGAACATCTGCTGCATTTTCTGTAACGGAAATAGTTTTGTAAAATACTTATGTCTTTAGAGTATTTACTGTGGTAGAAGCTGTAATTGACATCCTTTTGTGCAGGGCTTTTCTCTCTAGAGTGTTACTTGTGGTAGAAGCTGTAATTGACATCCTTTCATTCAGGGCTTTTCTCTCCAGAGTAGTACTTGTGGTAAAAGCTGTAATTGATGTCGTCCTTTTGTATGCTTTTCACTACAGAGTGTTACTTACGGTAGAAGCTGTAATTGACATCCTATTGTGCAGGGCTTTTCTCTCCAGAGTGTTACTTGTGGTTCAAGTTGTAATTGATATCCTTTTGTATGAAGTTTTTCTCACCAGAGTAGCATATTTGTAGCGGAAGTTGTAGCTGACATTGTTTTGTACAGAGCTTTATTCCAGAGTAGTAGCTGTGGTAAAAACTGTAATATTATTTTGTGTAAAACTTTTCTATCCAGAATGGTAACTGTGGTAAAGGCTATAATTGACATTGTTTTGTTCAGATTTTCTCTTTAGAATGGTGTGTGTGTCAGACACGTAGAGCTGTAATTTTCATCAATGTTTTATGCAGAGTGTTTCTCTTTAGAATAGTATCTTTGTTGGAAGATGTGATTGACAACACTTCCAATGTGACCTGAACAATTTCTATGGTAGAGTTATCTGCCACAAGTAAATATGATATAACTATGTTTGATGGTGAAAAAAAAATGTTCATTTATTAATATTTGTACATTTCTGTGAATATCAATAATCTGTATATTAACAGAAGGGCAAAAGCCATATGAGGGGTCAGTCTTGACCCTTTTGAAGAGCCCCCTGGTGCTGGTAACCCTGTTGATCATTCTGGCTAGTTCCTCAGCTCTGGGCTACCTGGATCCAACATTAGCAGACCATCTTGCACAGGTATATTTTTTTTCTTGCCTGTGAATCAGAGGAGAAAATGGATTGGTTATTATTGTTGTGACAGTCATTGTTTTTATAAGTGTTGACTTTATGTTTTTACATTCAGCATGATTTCTGTTAAGTTTTGCATTAAACTTAGTGGGTGCATTGATCAATAGGAGTACTTATTATGAAAAAAAGTAGGTCACAGTCACCTACTTTTTGCCATATTTCAAAACAAATCCAGTTAATGAACTGATAATGTCTGTTCATCTGTCCACCTTTTTGGTATCAATTTTTTTAGGTTAGAATTGCTTTTACTTTCTTTCATAAACGGTTGACTGCATGTTCATATAGCTTTGTATATGAATGCATCATGGGAGTATTATGTCTTGCAGTCAAAACTAGGTCACTGAATTTCATGCCTTGGTGATATTCATGTATGTTAGTAACTGACCTTGCATTTGATGACTGAGCCTACCAGCAGTCGTGTAGCTGTATGTCTAATCAGATTTAGTATGGGTAAAGTCGTATCATAACACATTTAAGTTAATTGTTTTCTTTCATTTCTTTTGTATCCTCCACTACAAAATGCCACTCTACACCAACATGTGAGCCATCAAGAGTGCATACGCTGTGGGATCTGATTGCACAATCTACATAAAATAAAGTTTACTGTTATATGCTCCTTGTAGATGATCATTTATCCAGTTAAAAAATATCTTCTATTGAGTGTGGATAACTGATATTTGATTATATTTTAAAGTGGTTCTAATAAATTTAGCACAACAGTATAGTTAACATGATTTTTATATCTGGTTTTTATGTAAATATGTTACACAAAGCTGTAAAGAATCAAATTTCTTCTTCAGATTCATTGATCAATCATAATACAAAAGGACCACAACCATGCACATTCATTTCTTCCAAGCTTGTTGTTATCAGCAAAGTGCCATCTGTCTAGTTTTTGTTGGAGAACTAACAACCATTTTCCACATGTGATTTTTCAAGTTTGGAGCAATTATAAGGAGTTTTCTCACAAATATGTATACTCCAGCTATATTTCTGTCTTGTTCACTCAGTTCTATCGGAGATAAAGAATTTACACTTTTTTGGTCTAACTTCATCTTATGATTGGTGCCATTTTAATTATGCCAATTTATGTCTTAGCATGTGACTTGTTTTGTCAAATAATTGTCCAGTATTACATGTCATAAGGTTGTTGATGTAATTAGTTTAGACTCTTAGCTTTGTCCTTAGTGTCATCTTCACAGTAAGTTCACAAGACTTTTGACAGATTTCTCCAGTATATAATATTGTATACATGTGTCAATACAATGGACTGGACTAGGTGTATGGGGTACATATGTTTTAAGTATGTGGGAGATATCCGTGCTACCTGTCTGAATTGTGTAGGTTGCTATTCAGGTCATAAATGCAGCTTTTGCTTAACCTGGATGGAAAATGTATGGGTAACCATCTTGGCCAAACTGGGCTAGTACCATCTCCGACACAGCCACAGCTACCTGAAGGGACTGTGTATGGTGATCAAATATCCTCTCTTACCCCACCCTGGCATAATAATAAAACCAATATCAGTATCAATGGGTGAATATCCTCTATCAGTCAGGACTGTACCTTGTCATCAGAGGTGGATCAGCTGTGGTCAGTTTCATTGCCTCAATTGATGCCAGGATGGACTGGGTATTATGAAGAGCAAATAGCCTCTCTCTGGTACCATCCTATCATTACACTTATGGCCCCACATCAGAGAGCCCCATCACAACCTATCCTACTTTAGATGTCTTACACAGTTCTTTGTCCATCAATGATTCACAAAGCATACACCAAACAGCCATGGCACCTATTCTACATCACTGTTCAACATAGCAACATCAACGATCCAGTCCTGGATGCCTGGTACAATTTTCAGACCATCAAAATTTAATGAGAGAGATCTGGCACTTGCTACATCATGACTTGGTACTGGCTGTGGTGATGATACCATTGCAGGACAATCAACAGTTTACTCAGTGATCATCTGGAGACTGCATTATCCCAGTATGGCTGGATCCAAGTCAAATTCACCATTCTTCTTGACCAGTATCCAGACAAGACTCTTCATTGATCAAAAAAGTTTCTTGGCATCAGCAGCTTGAGTTTTGCTTTCCTTCTCCTGTGCTGTTGTTGGCATGTTACAGAGTTACTGCATCCATTGATCGATTGGCCAGCATTCAAACAGCTACCATGTCAAGATGCCATTTTATTATATTATTTAGAGAGGTGTCTGCATACCTTCCAGGTGTCTGCATACCTTTCTTTTTACAGTAATGAATCCATTTAAATTTTAACTAAGATTTCTGTAAGGTCCACACACCTGTGTTTTAAAGGAAATGTTGTTGCAGTAGTATCCATATCAATCCAATCAGCCTACTCTCACCTGTTGGTAACTCCAAAGGTTTCTTAAGGTTACAGCAACTATCATCCATCTTGCTCTTCCATGGTCCTGTTGAGGAAGTTCAGAAGCAGGTTGCTAGAAAAAGAAAACCTTGCCTGTCTTAATGTGCCAGAGCATAGGAAGGACTCCCTCTTGATGTGTGAAATGAGGAAATACAAGAACACAGCTTGACTGATGACAGAATGCAGGAAGATACAGATTAATTCTGTACCAGTTTCTCTTATCACCAGCCTTCATTCTGCAAAAATGACACCATGCTAACACTGCTCTTTTACACATCCTATTTGGATGAAGACTCAAACACTTCACCATGGAATGGGAAGGACTTTTACCTGATGGCCATGGGTCTTTCAAATCATTATGGTGGACTGTCAGATCGTGTTCAGAACCACTCAGTGATTGTCAATGGCAGCTGTTCCTTCAGATATCCCAAGAGATCCATTCAGAGCCAGTGTTCTGCAGCAAGAGATAGACAGTTTCCTAACAGAAGGGCATTAGAGATTGTTGGAAACATAAACTCACTTTCTCCAGATTTGTTTCAGGTGACAAAGGCCATTGCCACACTTTGGCTGGTCGTAGATTGAAGCTGTCCTTTAACTTTTGAATTTGGGCACCATGGTTCAGAATGTTGTATTATGATGGATTTGCAATGACATTAAAGCAGGAGAAATTTGACATTCAGGGACATGGTGTACAAATTCAGGGCAATCCCTTTTGGTTTGAACATCAGTTCCAGGGTCATCACAGTTGTCACTTGCCAATCCACCTCATCCACAACATCCTTCTACTTGGACAACATTTCAACAAACCCAACAGGTAAATTATAATCTAGACCAAGACATGAAATAACTTGTTTAATTTCTGTATTGCCTTGGATTTCTTGTCAGCATTGACAAAACTGATATCATCCCATTCCAATATTTTATTCACATGGGTATGGAGTTAAAAACATATGCAAATAAGATCTGTCTCCATCAAGTACTGTCCATGATAATCAGTTAGATAGTGTCTGCTATTCTCTTAAGCATCACCTCTCAGCCTGGAATTTCATCTTCTAGCAGGTCACATTGTTACAGCAGATCTCATCTTGGGCCATCAGTTTACGAGACTCCTGCAGATGATTTTTTTTTATTTTAGTGGCCACCAAAGTTTTTCTGACTGGTTCAAGCTTATATCTGAGATACATAAAGTTCCATCTCAGCAAATGGGAGAACCTCACCTGCTTTATGGTGGGTATTTCCTTGCAGATTCAGCATTTTGGAAATTACAATCTGTAAGGATGTCCACAGGCATTCTAGGGTGCTCACTTGACCTCATTTTGTTAGAGTGTACAATAGACCACCTTGCAGGTCCCCAAGTGGCCGAGTGGTCTAAAGAGCTCACCGTTACAGGTTACTGCCATCTCACCTCTGTCTGCATGTGTTTGAGTCTTGGGCTCAGCCAATGTGGGTATGTGAGAAAGCCTGCCGGTAGCTTCTCATGGGTCGGTGGTTCTTTCCGTGATTTTCCCAGGTTCTTCCACCACCATTTATACTGGCTGCCATGTATAGCCTATCTTGTACTGAAAAATGGCGTTAAACCCTATAACAACAAGAAGAAGAAGAAGACCACCTTGTTGGGTCATTTAGTAGCTTTGCAATGATGCAGGTACTTGACTTCTGCAGGATTGTGGGCAGAGAGTTATTTTTCCCTAAAATCAGTATCCAGGCATATTCAGATGCTATCTCTAGCTTGTATCTCCAACAAGATTTTAATTTGTTCATTTACATTAGGGTATCAGAGATTGGGCTGTCTCATGATTAAGGGGATGTAACTCTCTCCACCGCTTACAAGTTCTCCTAATGTATTATGATTGGGTTATGTATTTGACGAAGAAACCAATGTTTGAAGTAAAGTAAGTTTCTTTGATAAATACTTACCTAATAGTAATATGGGAACACCCTCCCAGACTCCTTGCAATCACTATCAACTGACACAGCATGTATAGCTCCAGTAGTAATATGTATGGACAGGATTTATATCCAATCTCTCTCTCCAAGGTAAGATCACACTTGTTTGGCTTCCATTTAGGTAGGCAGATGACTTTTAGCATTTTTATTGCTAAAAACAAGCTTGATAGAGCTGGATTTGCAAGGTTGCGGTCATATTTCTAATATATTATGATTGATAAGCATTATTGAAGCAAAATATTTTACATCAGAATTGGTTTCTAGAACAAGTTAAGTATGCATGCTGTTTGTATGATCTAGACTGCTGAATGGTAAATAAGAATTATTCGACACTTTTTTTACTTTTCAGTTTAAACTCAAAACATGGGTGGTTGGTTTTATATTTCTGATTGCTCCAGCAGTGTATGCCATTACAGCTCCTGTCTGGGGATGGCTGGGAGATACAAAAGTGAGTACTGTTTGTACTTACGTGTATAATTGATTTTAAGTGTAGTGAAGTAAAAAGGTGAGTACTATTTGAACTCAATTATGGAATTGATTTAGGTGCATTAAAGCACATTTTTTTACATTAATTTAATTCTAACTGCATTAGCAATTCTCAGAATTTGCGTTTGAGCTAATCATGTTTGAAAAGCACCTTCAATTCTGAGAACAACCTAACACTGTCAGTAAATGTTGTCTGGAATATTCTACTTCAATATTTTGTCTGAAAGCTTAAGCAGTCCTTTCTGTCCATATATTTTTATAGATAAGACCAAAATACAGTGCTTCTCATTTTTCATATGGTTCATTGGAGCCATCTTGGCTTCTTGAGTTTTAAGCAAGTACTCCTGAATACTTGTGCTATAATGATACAAGCTGTACAGCAAAATTGGATATTCATTGATTAGAAATTGTATTAAAATACATGTTCATCAGCTAAGAACTAAAATAAGATTAAAATGAAATTAATTATGCAAGAAAACTATAGTACTGTGACTGATCAAGTTTGCATACCAATTTAATGAGCCATCATTGCAGTATCAGTCCCTGTAGCTTCATTGTGAGTAAAAGTTTGGATTCTTACCTGGAGATTTTGGTTAACTACATCTGAACTGAACAAATTTTTTTCAAAGAACCAAGACAGTTGGATAAATTTAGTTCCAATTATCAAGACCATTTTGTAAATGAAAAACTTAAAAGTTTTCCTATGACATTTCTTATGCCAGCTTGGAGTTAGTAGCTTAAATACAGGAGTTAGTAGCTTAAATACAGGAGAATCTGTTTAAGATTTGGAACTGTAGCAAACACAACACCTTCATTTAGTTTTAATCATTTGCTTTTATTAGCAATACTAATGAACTGACAAACTCTGAACAGCTGGAAACCCTTGGTAAAATATTCTCCTGCTGCAATCCTAAAGAATTTAGGACTCATTTCCTGGTAAAGTGTTCTCTTGCCAACAGTCCTAAAGAACTTGAGAACTCAAAACAGCTAGAGACTCTGGGTAGTCTTCTTATGCCAGCAGTCCTTAAGAACTAGAGAACTCAAAACAGCTGAAAAACCTTGGTAGTGTTCTCTTCAAGCAGTCCTAAGAAACTTGAAAATTCAAAACAGCTGAAAACTCAGAGAATAAGTATTGCTGATGGCACTTTAAGTTTTTAAAATTCTGCTGCATTTGAAATGTGTAAACATTAATTAATTTAAATGTAATTAACCCTTACCTCATAGAGTGTATGGCTTTTTAGCCCTTCGATATACATGTAGCAAAGTTACTCAGTGCAGTGTGCTGTAAATAGAACACCTGTTACCTATTCAACTCCATACACATAGGCCTGCCTGTAAACTGTTAAGCAGTGTAGTGGATGTTATGTTTAACAGCAATTTTAACCATTTAACATTTTTGGTACACATATGTACGGAAAGGTTAAGAGTAAAATCTGATCGTTATAGCTGTATAATTATTTTTCATGGAAGAATTTTTTATGTGCTTTAAATCTTGAGAGAACTTGTTCACCGTCAAGTCAGTGAAGCAGCATGACCAACTGTAGCTGCCATTTGTCATACTCGAAATGTACAAGTTCTTTGTCTACATCTACATCACTAAATCATCTGAATTTGATAATTTATAAAAACTAATTGCTGCCTACATCAATATCAGAGCCTTCACCGAAGTTACATAAAGCTTTCATAGTTGTGATTCTAATCGTGAAAACTCGAGTAAGTACTGAACGAAATCGGCCACCTCCATTTTGGAGCGTGGAAAATACAGCCCAGTTACTTTAAGTAGCAAATTTCGACAAGAGCATACACAGGGACCATGAGATCTGATGTAATGGTCATTCACACCAATGAATGTAGTATCAAATAGTGGGTTTTCCCCAAAGGTGGTGCTACGAAAACCCGCTCAAAATGGCTGATGTTTTCAGCAGGCATCTAAAGTCGCTTCCATGAGAATGGTGCAGAGGCGTCAAAAGGCGCTTACATGTGAATCGGGTAGAGGCATCCAAAGGTGCTTCCATGAGAATGGAGTAGAGGCATCCAAAGGCGCTTGGATGAGGTAAAGGGTTAACATGACTTGTATCAATATTTTTCATATGATGTAACTTTTACATGAAAAGGTTGATGTAACAAAAATAAAGTAATAAATAGAAAGAAGTCTTGTAGGTGTAATAAAAAATAAATTCTAAAATATGTTTTGACTAACCTTTTATACTTATTTTCAAGTTTATATTGACATTAGTGAGGGAACCTTTTATACTTATTTTCAAGTTTATATTGACATTACTATTACTCATGTATGAAGAAGTCATTAGTTGAATTTGTTAATTAAATAATTTCATTTCTTGTTTTGCAGGGATTGACATTCGGGATGATTGGCATTGGAACTTTTTTCTCAGCATTTGCTGTTCTTCTTCTTGGACCAGCACCATTCCTTCCATTTATACCCGAGTAAGCATTTCACAAAAACTTAAATATATGTAACCTCAAACATTTCAACTTCAGTGTGAAAGCAAATTCATGCAACCTTGGACTTGGATGAAAAGGGCTAAATAGCTGAAATTTTTAACAGATAAATTTAATTTTTAGCTCTACTGGTCTTAGAATATTCAGAAGTCACCAGGAATCAGTTGAAACATTTTGTTGTCATAAGGTGTTACAGTGGGACTGGGCACAAGTTCTAAGAACTTGCTTATCCCTCTCCCTTCATTATGCAACATGTATCAACAAGACAGCAGTGATGTGTTATGACTCTATGGTCATAAACTAAGTAATAGAAAGAAGCAAAACCAACAAGTTTTGTAAAACTTAACAAACAATTTAATTATCAATGTTATAAAATAAAATTTTCAGAGGAACTTAACCGTATTATGAACTGAGTACAAAATAATCCTGCAAAAGTTCTATTAAAGTCCAGAAGAATGAAATGTTCTGTATGAATTTCAGATCCAAGAATATACTGCTTTACCAGTAGTGCTGATGGCATTGTCCAAAACTCCTTTGAACAATTCATGTTAGTTTCAAAATAATACTATTGTCCAATTAGCACTTTCTATTTCCACTGAATAATCCAAACAAATGTTTTTCCCCCCAGATAATATCTGAATACAACATAAAATACATCTGCATACTTGATGTTACAAGAAAAACACAGAAAAAAAAAAAAAAAACTGCCAGGCTGAGATACTTGTTTACAGGTGGGCGGAGCTTAAAGGTCTACTAGTGTGCTCACACATCTTTCATTTATATGATAAATTTAATCTTCTAGATGTGATTTTTAAAGGTATTATGTCAAATACCTCATCATTAATAAAAATAATGACTACAAAAAACATTGATTTTTTATTGCACAAGGAAAAATGCTCCTAGCCGATTTTGCGCTCAGCAATTTCCGTAAGACAAAGTGGAAGTGACGTGATGTAGGGAACTGCATTTCTACTTTCATTGTTAGTTGCATTCAGTAGATGGTACCGTGCATTATCTGACCAGTGACATGCGAGATAGTCTGCAGTGACCATTTGAGAGACGACGATTTCAATACCGTCTATAAAATTAAAGAGTCATTTGGTATTTACAACCATCAGATGACTCCTGCCATATGCAGTACCAAGCGTGTTTTCTCGCCATATAACTGAGTCCGTGAACACCAGATCAAAAACCAAGAGTTACGGCAGGGCTAACAACATGTAGAACGAGAGAAGCTTGTACAGAAGCGAGAGCTACAGAGGGTAAAATATTTATACATCTTTATCTTGCTATATTATTGGTTGTCAGCCCCTACCCCTCGCCACAAATATACCTAGCAAAAGAATGATCAATGGGAGAGGGCGATTTTAGTGGGAGAGTGTTTGCAAACCATAATAGCCCCCCCCCCCCAAAATGAATCCTGGTTTACAATGACGAGCGTTTGAGTGTGTGTGACCCTTGGATTTTAGTTTTGACAACTCCCCCAGTATTATTCCTCCCCCCAAAAATTTTTTGCATGCCCATATTTATTTCATGCCTGTTCAACAATAATAATAATGACAAAACAAGTTTTCTGCTAAAGCCAAAATGTTGTGAATACTTGATGTATTGATTGTGTTTAATTGTAAAGGCTAATTACCCCTTCATGTTGAGGCACTGGGAGAAAATTACCTTGTTTGCCAGAATATACACAACTGTGTCAATGGATGACAGTCTAGGTCAGAGTCCAACCCACAACCCATTGCTTGTCAGTGTGATTAATGTCTGTTCAATGTGGAGAGTATATTATTATTATTCACAGTATGTACAGAACCATAGTTAAAAGGAATTTTTACAAATACTTTAATGCTGTCAGTGTAAAGATTTTACCTTCTAATGCTGCTCTAATTATATATATATATATATATATATATATATATATATATATATATATATATATATATATATATATCTTCTTTTAGGTACTGAATGAGAATTTTTGAGAACCAGCACCTGGAAGATAATGCACTAGAGAGACCCGAAGACGGTGGATGATGTGACATATCCTGTGGTGCATATTGATGTCACAGTGAACTTTCCATTCATTCCCTGTTTACTTGGTTTGTATAGCTTCATAGCTGATATGGAGTCCTAAGGCCTCACAAATTGTATCAGCAATTGAGTCAATAATTAAGTTATGTATTTTTTTAATTGTGGAAAAACTACGATGTATTGGTAATATCTCAAACTTTATGATCAACCTTAAGTTGTAAAAGTAAGCAAGAAGATTTGGTGCATTTGTCAACTATTGTTCAGACATGCAAAAAGACTTCATGTGTGACTTCCATATCTACTGCAAAGGCATGAAACGCATTCTTCATACTCTTATTACAGGGACTAGATACACCATCATGCAGTATTGCTGTTCAATGTCAGACTGATAAGATACTTAAGAAAAAACAAACAAGCAAACGAAACATATAACATTGTATTAACTAAGCTCAGTACGATTATATAAGCGTTTGACTCGGTAGACCAAGCACATGTGAACTTGTTATTATTTAGCAATGATACACTTTAATTGATACACATGTTCATGAGAAATCCTCGTCTTCGTGAAAACCACGATGATCACAATACACGTCTAAAATTTCACCAACTACACAGGTTGTGAAGTAAATGTCCAGCAAGTAAAGAGAAGGAGCAAAGGCATTGCAAACTTTCATGTACTTGTCAGCATTCATACATGACACTCATGCAAAAAAATGAGCTTACTTTTTTCAATGTTACTCATGCATTAAGTCCTTTTTTAAAATGTTGGTAAACACATTTAAGCTATGTTCAGATGATGTCACATTTCAATAAATAGAAGTATTGTTGATTTTGCTCAACATGTTTTTTTTTCTTCTCTTTTCTTCAGAACAATGAAGTAAAGAGTAGTTATGACATGGAGAAAGAGGAAATTTCTAGAGCCATAAAAAACTGCAGAACCACAGTGTGGAGGTGGACACTTATTACAGACAGGCATGTTCAGATACAGAAATGGATCAGAGAGAATATGAGAGCCACACACTATTATGATGTGTGACATGTAGCCAAGGGTATGTAGATATTGCAATTTATACTACCCTGATTGATACCATTTGATAAAACTCGTATACAAGCACATATAGTAATATAACAGTTCTATGTTTAAAGTTATATTAAAGTTGGACAGTGAACATATCACTAGGAATACAGTCAGCCCCCTCCTCCCCTGCCCTGTACATAATACACACACAGAAGGGAGAAACTAACTCAAGCAAAGCAACTCAAACTTGAAAGATTTTAATCAAAACGAAGCTAATACAAGAGTCTCTTTTGTAGTACATATTCAAAATCATATCACAACAAAAATTATTATTATTATTACTATTCATTAAACTATGATTTATATATATGTTAAATTGAATACTAATTAAGTCTTGTTTCCAATTCCATTAATTCTCTTTGGTAAATTGTCAGTATGAATATAGGCAGTGGATGACATTTTTCAGTTTCTTGAATTACTCAGGTAACAAATTTTTTTCAGACTATATTGAAGAATTGATGGCAGTGCTGGAGGAAGTGGTCAGGAAGCCATAGTCAGTTGATAGACAGTTATTGCCACCTCTATGCAGCCATATATCTATTATGACTGAAAATAGAATATACAGCAAATTTTTAAACTTGAATAAAGTTAAGTTATTTCATGTATCTTTGTTTTCTGTTACCTATTTCATGTTTTCAGAGTCAATGCCTTTAGCATAAATTAGATTTTACTACAACCAGTGTTAGGAAGCTAAATGAATCAAATATGAACATGAACAGACAGCAATATGTTAAAGTATGATATATATGCATATGTGATGCATGGTTAGACTTTTGTTCTTCCTTTTGTACCACAATTATGTAACAATGATCAGCAATGTATTATTATTATTATTATTATGTATTATTATTATTATTTTCCTCAAGATTTGTTTCCCCATAAATCTGTATACTTCCTTTGCCACTAGTATTATACACCTAGACCCACAGAGAAAAGAACAAACTTGTCATAAAGTTAATAAAGTATTTATATCTACACCTGTCACAGTCCGAGTCTTAAGTGTTTAACACCACTAGTTACTGATGAACCACGCCCACATGACAGTCTGCTCTGAAGACATCCAAGTTTCACCCAAATTCTCTTTTCATTATGAAACTGAAATAACATTAACGAAAAAATAATAATAATAATTGCCGTAATGATAATAGTAATTACCAGAATGAATAGCCCAAGTGCTACTCAGCCTCATTATGTCCTCTGTCCTCTTTAGGGTCCTCGTCCACGTTCTCATCTCATTCAGGCTTAAATTGGTGCTGTCTAACCTCAGTGAGCAGAATTTTCTTAAGATTCATTACATTCACCATCTTCTAGAAGTTCACCTGCCTCACACGACGAAAATGAGCATGACAAATTTGCTGTAAATTCGCTTGAATCATCACTAAATTCAGCCATCATCACCACATACACTAAACTTGAGGGACTTCCTGACAGTACATCACTTCTGGAAAATCCTATTATCACTGGAAGTATACAAATATTTCTGGAGCTTTTTCCGTAAAACATCGATAAATGCACACATAATCTTTATTTTCTTCTCTGTGAGTCAAAATATGCATTTTTAATGCATATTTCTGAGTTATTTAGTGAAAAATGAACATTCTGATATATAGTGTGTATTACACTCTAGTAGACCTTTAAACAAAAAGCATATTATCACTGCTAGTACTTGACAAATCACAGATTTTCAACATCATAAAAGAACTCATATAATTTAACCCATCCAATGGTAAATAACTTAATTCTTCTAAGATACCACCTGACCAACCTGTCCAGTTGGAAAAAGCCTAAAATTTGTAAACATATTTACTAATTTATTATTAGTAACTGTCAATATGTACGTAAGCATCTATTTATAGATCCTATGCAGTTATACATTGTTTAATATCATAAAATGGAACCTATGCATGTATGAAATTTCAGCTAAAGATACAATGCATAGCATAATAAAAATTTTAAAAAATTATAAATATACATAACAGTAGCAAAAACTAATATTGAGAGAGAGAGAGCAATTATGATTTGTTTAATCAGTTGAATTCATCTGGTGTCATTTATTTATTTGCATAAATGTTGTAAAATTCTGTCTTTTTCATTTGCATTGCTCTTTCTCCAAAGCAATAAATATAATCTAACAGTTGGATCTGGCAGTATGTTTGTCATCAAATGATTGCTGACTTTACTTGGGACAGAACATGGAGAAAGGTATGGTGGTTTCTATGCTATTGTAGAAACCAAAAGGGGTGTGAACAAAATGAATACAATAAGCAATTAATGTGCTTACGTTATCGTTTGTGTTGCAGTCTAGTAGGAATAATATCTAAGACTTGATGGCTAAAACAAGGCAGTTTACCAGATTCGATGTTTAGACATGAACACTTCCTGACAGCACCGTAACTCATGTTACATTGTGTATTCTGTTCAATATTGCATAAGTCGTGTTACATTGTGTATGATGTTCAGTATTGCTGCATAGGGCACCATAAGTCATGTTACCATGTGTATTCTGTTCAATATTGCTGCATAGGGTCACTGTTGAGGGCATAAAATATGATTTAGTAGAGGTTACCCTGAAATTGTAAATGACTGTATTACTGGAATAACGAAGGGTATAATTTGTTTGGACATGGGGGGGGGGAAGGGGGGGGGAAGGAAGTAATTCATTAGTGTAATCCAAAGTTGGCCTCTTTTGAATTTTCTAGTGTTCACAATGTTCGCTTCTTGTGTCTGGATTGCAGACTTTCCCACCCAGTTTCAAAATAGAGGTTGTCTGTTTGTGTATTTTAAAAGTTTGTTTACTTATTCTTACCACTTATATAGGTATTTTTTCGGGTTTTTTTTCTGAATCTAGAAACGAACAACCATTTCAGACAGACAGGCTTATTCCATAATAGATAGAAATTGTATCAAGTTTAATAAAATTTACTTGCTAAGTTTATGATTAAAATACAGTAGCAAAATCTTGAAATTTCTTCAAAGAATATTCCCTTATCTAAGAGGAAATTTTAAGGATTTCCTCTGTTTTATTTTTATCCTTTCCATTATTTCTACATGAGACAAAAATGCAGATATTGTCAGAAGTATTATAGAGATCTCAATCTGAGGAGACAAAATGAGAATCTGATTTCAGTTATCCATTCTACAGTGGTGGTGTTTTACATCATATTTGTCATTTATTCTGCATTCAGTGATGCCCTGATTCACATAAAACTCATGATTTGTTTCTTGTGGTGCATCCATTTTGATTCGTAGCAGTAGCATAAATCTACTATGCATATATGTAATCTCAAACAAAAACTGAACAAAGGGACAAGTAATTTTCTTTCAAGAATGCTAGGTTTGGATCACCATTCAGAGACCTCTTCAAATTGATAAGAGAGGTCTATAATTGAATTAAAGAGGTCGCTAATTCATTTAAAAGATGTCTACAATTCATTTATGGATTTGTTGAATAATGTTAATTAGAGAGGTCTCTAATTCTATCATAGAGCTCTGCAACTAAGTTAAAGAGCTTGCTTATTAATTTAGAGATCTACAATTCAAATAAAGATGTCAATAATTAATAATTTATGTCTCTAATTGAATTATAGAAGTCTATAATTGACATATAGAGCTCTGTAATTAAATTGTAGAGGTATCTAATTCAGTTAGAGACCATTAAAGAATTAGAGAGATCTGTATTGATTTGAATATATGTAAAAATGGCCACCCATAATCCTTTCCATGAAAATCATGGGGCATGGAATTTGCATTTTGACCCACCTATCCATTTGTCCATCAGTCTCTTGTATCATTTTTCCATCCCACTGTCACATTCATGTTTCTGGTTTATAACTTGAATATGTTTAAGGTATTAAAGTGCCGATGAGTCAGAAAGATTACAGTCAGACAGATTAGTCTGATAGACTACAGTCAGATAGATTAGTCTGATAGGTTATGGTCAGACAGATCAGTCTGATTACAGTCTGGCAGATTATGGCTGTTATTATTAACATGTCACTACTGGAAGACATCGTACAAATCACAGATGGGATTCTGTCTTCAAGTTCAAATCACAGAGCAGATTTTAATATATTTGTTTCAGCTGCATAACTCAAAAAAATGAGGTTGATGGATGAACCTTTGTGCACCAATGTATCCCAGCTGTATGGTATCACATTCAAGATCACTGATCCATGTCATGTACAGTAGTTGTTCCCCTTTTGGCTCTACAGCTTTAATGTCCTTTTAGATGGGGCTGCATAAATACACAATATTAACATACCACAGTCTTTGTTTTGGGTACCACATTCTAGGCCATTATGGGGGCACTCACCAGTTATTATGTACTTTTGAGAGAGTGACATGTAAGGTGAAGTTGTTTGCATTTAAAACATGCACAGTGGAGAGAATGTTGGCATACCTCTATGCTGCTTTGATGTAATGTGGCTGACATTTCTTTGGATATTGTACTTTTGGTAATTGTAAATGATCTTAGCACACTTCTAATGAAAATGACTGCTCCCTTGTGCTCCAAAAATCAGCCTGAATTTTTCTAAAGTACACTATCCTTAGCAGCTATTAAAATAGGGAAAATGAATTTTGCCAGACTAGACAATACCAGCTTCTGAAAGTGCAAGGAAAGAATTACCAAATATATAAAATGTAAAAAAATTTATCAGCTCCTTTTCTTACAATTTACCTCTGAAGTTCAGGAAGTGAAAATGACCAAGTGGAACTAGCACTTTTTTGAAAGGTGCACATCTGGAGTAAGGCCAAGCTGTATACTCTATAACCCATATTACACTCATCAATCATACACCAAAATAAAGGGAATTAAAGGTTCTTTGAACAATACCTAAGATATACAAGGTCATTATTAAATAGCCAGTATAACCAGTGAGGAAACCCGTGGAAATTCTTTTTCTTTAAAATTCTAACCCTATGCAAAATACGAAACTGTAGAGCGCCACCTATTTGATGGTATATATTTAACTTTTTATTATTTATTTCTATTCTATAATTCTACAGATATTTAATTCAGTGATTGGCATGTTTCAGCACACATTTTTCATACAGATATTTGTATTTAAGGTCAGGGTCACTGGTAAGGCTGCAGTGTTTACCAGAATTTGTAAATGTGTGCAAGGTATACAATAATAACCAGAATTATGCAATTTAATTGAAACAATTAAAAAGTAAATTTTTCCCTTGATCTGAAAATTAGTCTTACAGCTGACTGCTATTTATATGTAAACCATTGACAATGTGCATGTAGTACTTGAGAATTTTTCATTTGCTGTTCTTCTTTTGGCTGTTATTATAATATAGTTCAGTTCATAAAACATGTCTTTGCTGAATATATCTGACAATTTAGGCAAAACATCTTTAGGATAGTTGTATTTTATACTGCTACATATATGTAAATATTGATAATGCAACTGGGCAATATTGTCTGGATATTTCTATACCATACTTTTGTAGGATATGGAATGACTAAGAAACTAGCAATGACAAATTGAAAATCAGCCATACTTTAAGAAAATAAATAATTTATTTCCCTAGAAAACAAGATAAAAATATGAAATAGGACTTACGGTTTGTGAATATAATCCAAAATTTAATCTTAGAATTGAAAAATATAAGTCCTATCACCAAATAGTTCTAATTGAATCCAGGTTCGAATCTCAATGAAATTCCAATATGGAAGGTGATGACGTCAGATGAGGTTGTTATACTGATGGCAACAAATCCTTGTTGAATAACAATTTATAATGTCCCCGTTTAAAATTCTAGAATAAATTTCCACTGAATGTCTTTGTTGAAGTATTTTATAAAAAGAAGAAGCACTTGTGTAGTTTTCTAGAGAATAAATTATTAAATCCCAAAAAATAGATGAACTTCAAAACAAGCTGGCTTCAACTATAAAACATCTTGAGCTCTGAGGTGTAAATATTACGACTGATCAGTCTACTAGCAAAATGGCTGTTTTAAGCCTCGATTTTAGATCACATGGTGGCTGATGTGACAGGGCGACGTGATCACTAATTTGAACAGCGCAATAAAAAAAGTGCCATTTAGCACATAGCTAGAATAGCCATATCTAAGAATCAGATTCTCACGCTGGAAATGAATTTAAAAATAAAACTGTTTACAACAGAGCTAACATGTAGGCTAAAGATGACCTTGGTAATAGCCAATCACTTTCACTCGATGTTTACAAAAACTATGAACCAAGGTGAGCCAAACATAGTGGTTAAGTCATACCTTGCGTTCTAATCAGACTGAATTTTTTTTTTCTTCAAAAATATAAAATTGTGTGGAAACAATCGTTACAATAAAATGTAATGTAACAAAAATAAAATATAAAGAATTTAAAACTATCACACAAGCAATTTAATTAGATGTGCATAAGAAACCATACCTATGTTATCTGTAGGACAGTGTTATAAAGAGTGGCTTTATATTGAGTAGCACTGTATGCATCAAGGTGATATTCATATTGTTGGTCTTAATAAAGAGAACTGTATGCTTCAAAGGGAATTATTGTTGATGTATGTTGTTCTTCAGATAAAGAAAACTTGAGTAGATGGATATATACTAGTGGACCATGGAGTCCAACAAACCTTGTATCTGGGGTCCTAAGCTACCATAATGTACTTCTGGGACTAACACATGAAAATGTAATTGCACTGAACATAATTATTTCATGTAAGCTGTAATTTTTTGGTCAAAATTCCATCATGTGACCATGATAAACTATTAATATCTCACAATAAACCTTTTGATAAACTGCTTTTTAGCTAGTAAATTTAGTTACATGACAGATTAACTGAAACTACAGTAAAACACAGATAATGGTTGCCATCTTGGTTTGTTACCCAAACACATATATTCATCTGTTTTAAAGCAATAAAACAGTTTTAGTCTGAAAATTCCACTTCATTCAGTTAATCATATCAAATGTACATTGAAGGCATAGAGAGTGCAAATTTTACTTTTTAAAATTTGAAATGGGAAATTTTTGCAAAGTCAAGAGCATTCAGTGCAGACCCAGTAGAAGTAGCACCATATCTTCAGATTATCGTAAGCTGACCATGTGTATGCTGTGTTCATGATATGTATTTTTCTGTTTGTATGAGAGAGACAGAAGTCGGGGGAAGAACATTGAAAGTGCTGGGCCAACTAACTCAAAATTTTATCTCAGCTGATGTATACATTATGTTGATTTTAAAATAATGCTTGACAAAACTGACCCTCAATCAGATACATTCTTGGCATCTTTCCTGATGAATAATATACTGCATTTTTAGAAGATATTAAACACACCAGTTTTTTTGGAAGATATTAAACACACCGTTTTTTTTGGAAGATATTAAACACACCGTTTTTTTTAGAAGATATTAAACACACCAACTGTTTTCTAGAAGATGCATCATTTATTGTTTACAGTCACAGATCCCACAATTTTGATTGAAATGAACAGCTAATCCATTGCGATAATTACAAGTCATGATGCTGGTTCATTTCAGTGGTACCAGTTGGAATGTAATGGAAAATGTGAAAACTCTCAATTCTTTTCTTTTTATATATGTTTTTGTTGGAGTGTTTCCATTGCTGGCAAAGTTACTTATTTAGATTTATTGTTGAGCTCCCCTTGGTGGGAAGAAAAGTGATGCAGACATTTCAACCATTATATCATCTGCATCATCATCAGTAGTTACTTTTGTCATTAATGTTTTTGGCAATGCTTTGATTATGGGCATAACATGCCGACCTCAGCCTTCATGCTTAGATTCATGTTTATATTTTCATGAATGAAATTCATTTATCTAAAGATATATATGGAAGAAATTTGTAACTTTTATTCTGAACAAAGTTGACTTTTCCCAAGATTTGGCTTGAACAGTGATGACATCAGTTGAGAAACTATCACACTTAGAAATTCAAAAGAACAACTGACAGTAAAAATCAGTTTTTATTTTCTTTTTGCAATAATAAATTGCTCCGCCTTTGTAAACAATTCATTTCTTTTATCCAACATAAGTTAGAGATTGCCATTTTGGCTATGATTTTTAATTTTAGGATAATTTATTGCTGTTGGCGTCTCTGTAAAATCTTGGATGCTTAAAAATGGTGATGCAAAAATGAGAGAATGTTCTAATTTGACAATGTTTTTGAAGGTCAGAAAAGAAAACCCCGAGATAAATAGACACAAAATTAATTAGTTGCAGCATTATTTGCTGTGTAATTCAGCAACTGACAGTTTATACCACTGTCAGTGTAGAAAAAGTTACACTAAACTGGATGTATTATGCACCATGGTTTGTTCTACATTTTGTTAAATTATTATTATGTAATAATTACCATATATACTTGCTCAGAAGTTGAGTCCCATTGCATTTTGTGCCAGTAGATCAGGGTCTGTGTTGTTTGTTCTACTAATTACTCCTAAAAAAAACTTCATAGACATAGGTTTACTGACACTTTATTTAATGGCCAATCTGAGTGTACTCAGTTTGCAGTTTGAGTAGAATTATGAGCAAGCATATTTGGTAAAAAATAATAATTATTACTGACTCATTTCAAAGAAATGTAATTGTAAAGCTGTTAGTCATATTAAAAGGCTAATTCTAGGCTGTCTGTTATTAAATGCCCAGCACTGGGCTGTCAGTCATAATAAAGAGCCTGTTCTGGGTACTTTATTTAAAATGTGTTACCAGGTTCGTTCTCTTTTAATTTTGACATTGTTTTCCTTTTCAGTGCATTGTACATAAACATCATATCACTTGTACTACTTGGGCTCCTAGTAGGTTGTGCCCTTATTCCAACATTCAAGGCGCTAATTCTAGGTGCCAAGTAAGTATAATCTTTGATTTTTCTTGTACTTTAATATAATTAGGGATAAAAATCATATATTTTAGGATGTTAGTGATGATTTTATTTTGGCAAATTCAGTTTCACTGCTGAAACATTAATTGGAAGAGAGACAGAGAGAGAGAGAAGAACAAGGTTATTTCTCTGTGGCACAATGTCATAGATAGTCAAGCACAACATCAATTATCACTTGTACAGTGCCACAGAGAAACACAATGTCATAGATAGTCAAGCACAACATCAATTATTACTTGTACAGTGCCATAGAGAAACACAATTTCATAGAGAAAGATGCATGATATTAATTCACTGTACCACCATCTCAAAGAGAAAGAGACATGACATTCATTCACTGTACTACAATCTCCTTGTGGGAGAGAAGTTTGACATTAATTCACTGTACCAAAATCTCATCGTGAGAGAGAGGCATGACATTAACTCACTGTACCACAATCTCATTGCAAGAGAGAGAGAGAGAGGTTTGACATTAAATCACTGTATCACAATCTCATTGGGGGAGAGAGGTATGACATTAATTCACTCTACCACAATCTCATAGAGATATGCATGACATTAATTCACTGTACCACAATCTCATTTCGAGAGAGAAAGAGAGAGAGAGGCATGACATTGATTCACTGTACCACAGTCTCACTGTGAGAGAAAGAGAGAGAGGCATGACATTGATTCACTGTACCACAATCTCATTGCGAGAGAGAGAAAGAGAGAGGCATGATTATTGATTCACTGTACCACAATCTCGTTGCGAGAGAGAAAGAGAGAGGCATGACATTGATTCACTGTACCACAGTCTCACTGGGAGAGAGAGAGAGAGAGGCTTGACATTAATTCACTATACTACAATCTCCCTGACAGAAAAATGACATTAAAGAGAAAGAGAGAGAGAGAGAGAGAGAGAGAGAGAGAGAGAGAGAGATGGTATTAATTCTCTAAAGCACAATGTCAGAAAAAGAGATGACATTAACTCTCTATAGTGTAATGTCAGAGAGAGAGGGATGACATTATTTCTCAGTAGCACAATGTCATCTCTATTTATGTCCTAGTAATCTGGACTTCTTTGTATATCCACATCATAAAAATGTGGACTTGTTTGTGTATCAATGTCTTCGTAATATGGACTTGTTTGTATATCAGTTGTTACGTATATGTAATTTAATTACTTGTGTGTTAGTTTTAAATTCTCTTTTATTTTATTTTTATTTCATTACATGTTATTGTAATGATAACTTTATTCACTGGAATTGGCATTATTCCAGAAAATTCAGTTCAGTTCTTTTTAGCCTGAATTAAAACGCAGTAGTGTTGCTACATTGTATTTTTAGCTGACCTAGTTCCTGACCTTGATTCAGAAATTGGTAAACACAGAGTGAAAATCATTGGTCGTAATCAAGGTCATATTTGGCTTGAGTGTTAGCTCTATTTTGTAAACAACTTTTTATTATTGAATCTTATAGTAAGATTCGTTCAGTACAATCGAACCCATAAATAGCATACGTGCTAATTGACATATTATTTTACTGCATTGTTCGAACTAAGTGACCACATGACCCCACCATGTGATCTAAAATTGAGGGTTAAAACAGATATTTTGTAGTGGATTTAGTCAGTCGTAATTTACACCTTTAGAGCTCAAGGTGTTTTTAATGTTGATGCCAGTTTGATTTAAAATTCATCTAATTTTTGGATTTAATAATTTATATTCCCTGTAAAATACCAGTGCTCATAAAAATTCTTGGACAAAGACATTTATTGGAAATTATTCGGAATTCTAAAGCCGGAATATTATCCTTGATTCATAAAATTCAACAAGGAACTGTTGACACATCAACACAAAACAGGATATAGAAAACGTCAATGCCTTCCATCTTGGAACTTCATCAGGATTCGAACTTTGATTCAATTAGAACTTTTTAGTGATAGGACTTGTATTTTTAAATTCTAGGATTAAGTTTTGGATTAGATTCACAAACCATAAGTCCTTTTTCATATTTTTACCATGTTTTCTAGGGAAATAAATTATTTTGTTAAATTTACAAAGCTTGTTGGCTTCACTCTTTTCTTTGTTACTTTGTTCGAGCCTAAGACACGTAACACAATGTCCTAGTAATATAGACTTGTTTGTATATGAATGTTATCATAAAGTGGACTTGTTTGTATATTAGTGTTATAGTAATGTGAACTTGTTTGTATATCTGTGTCCTAGTAATGAAGACTTGCTTGTATATCTATGTCCTAGTAATGTGAACTTGCTGGTATATCAATGTTATAGTAATGTGGACTTGTTTGTATATCCACATCATAGTAATGTGGACTTGCTTGTATCTCAATGTCATCGTAATATGGGGTTGTTTGTATAACAATGTCATCGTAATGTGGACTTGTTTGTATATGAATGTTAAAGTAATGTGGACAGTACTTTTTTACCATAAAATCTTAGCTTTGTCTTATACTCTGAATTGACTTATATATGGATTATGTCATCCAAATAGTTCTATCGTATGTCATGTGATTTTTTTTGTATGGAATAAGATTCTCTAATAAGCACGAAAAATTATGTGTAAAAATATTTCATGTTGGGGAAGAGATCATGGATGAAAAGATATTGGATCCCACATTAAGAAGGATTTTAAAGAATTACATGATTGTCAGTATTAAAAATTAATGTATATCAGTTGTAATATACAATGTCTAAATTTGATTACATATATGTACATAAGAATTGACAAGTTAGAAGATGAATAACCATGACAAAGACAGATATTCCATTACATTTTTCTTCTTGCACCTCACAATCAGATAAAAATTATTCCCCATTTTGAGAGAGAGGGAGAGAAATGTCTTGATGATTGTAATATGTATGGTTCACTTACCTGATGACTGTGACATTACTCATGTACAAGTCCAATAATATATTCCATTATCAATTAATACTAATGGGTAGGCAATTCCTTTTAGTTTTAGTTATCACTTCAATTGTCTAAGAATCATATGGCCTTGTAGTGGTATTTACATTCTAATAAAATATGTACAGCTGTAGTCAGATTTTCCAAAGTTAACACCTGTTTGAGGTCAAGATTTGGCAGACCAGATCAGATTAGTGAGGCTACCAATTGGGAAATGAGGCTACCCATAGGGTATTATGAATATGATACCATATTATGAAAGGAAATGCTGGTTACTCATGTAAATTTCTCAACCAGTGACATCTTTTGAACTTGCGGATAGAACTGTTAGCAATTTAAAGTATGAGCAAAGATCAAAAACAATTGCTGCCTAAGTACAGGAAGAGTACATGCACTTAAAAAAAAATAATCCTATTTGTTGGGAATGGAGAGGTCATTGTACTTGCAAAGAAAAAATTATACAGCATGTGAAATTGTCATTCTTGGGATTTAACCTAAATGGAGTCTACAAGGATATAAATATTGGGAATATTTAAACTCTGAAGGAGTATGGTATCTATTTTCATCGTTTACATTTACTGTCTTATTTATTAATATCTCTTTGACAAAAGCTTCAGCTACACAGGGGCAGTAAGGGACAAAAAAACCCTATGAAGAGCTGAAATCTCTCTGTCTTATATTGGGTGATGATATTTTATTTCAAAAATGTGGAAAAAGCATTGTAGCATTAATGATGCAATTTCCCTAATGCTGGTAATCTGAAATAGCATACAGTGATACCTTTAACATATATGAAACCGGAAGTTACTATAGTTTAATTCCACACAGCATCGTGAATTTTATCCTATCTGTAACTCAATAAAGTTTTCTTGTCAGCGTCATTATATGTAGCTAAAAGTACATAATACATTCAAATACTTTGTGTGAAACAAATTAGGTACTTTTAGTTACATTTAATGATTCTGACCTCTAAGGTTACTGAGTTACATATAAGACAAAATTTGCGATGCTGTGTGGAATGAAGTGAAAAAGACTAAGCCATGTTATTGATCTGGCCTTGTCTTACACTCAGCATTGACTTATATATGGATAAAGAATGGAAAATTTGCCAAATTCACTCATTTGACTTATACTCCGCGTCGACTTATAGGCTGGCATATGGTATATCCATGCCATAGCAGTGTGAACTTGTTTGCTTAACCATGTCATAGTAATTTGTTTGTATACGCATGTCATAGTAATGTGAACTAGTTTGTATATCAGTGTCATTGTAATGTGGATTTGTTTGTATATCTGTGCCACAGTAATGTGAACTTGGTTGTAAATCAATGTCATAGTAATGTGGACTTGTTTGAATATCCATGTCATAGCAATGTGAACTTGGTTGTATATCAGTGTCATAGTAATGTGGACTTGTTTGTATATCCATGTCATAGTAATGTGAACTTGTCTGTATATCCATGTCATAGCAATGTGAACTTGTTTGTATATCAGTGTTATAATAATGTGGACTTGTTTGTATATGTATGTCATAGTAATGTGAACTTGTTTGTATAGCCGTGACATAGTAATGTAGACTTGTTTGTATATCTATGTCATAGTAATGTGGACTTTCGTTTATATCCATGTCAAAGTAATATGGACTTGTTTGTTTATCAGTGTTATAGTAATGTGAACTTGTTTGTAGATCAATGTTATAGTAATGTGGACTTGGTTGTAATTCATTGTTATTGTAATGTGGACTTGTTTATATATCCATGTCATTGTAATGTGGACTTGTTTGTATATCTATGTCATTGTAATGTGGACTTGTTTGTATATCCATGTCATTGTAATGTGGACTTGTTTGTATCTCCATATCATTGTAATGTGGACTTGTTTATATATCCATGTCATTGTAATGTGGACTTGTTTGTATAACTATGTTGTAGTAACGTGGAAACCAATTAGTACTCCCTATTTAAAATGCTCTTTAATGGAGGCATAAAAATAACCTGCATTGTAAAGATAGAACTAGTCTATTAGAGATGAATAATAGAATCCTTCAGATGTGTTGGTGTAGGACAGGAAAATTTTGCATTAGACATAAAACTTTGCCAAAATTCCGATGCAAAATTCTGATCCTGAGGGTGGAATATTAATATCAATCATCAGTGCATAATGTATTTCTATCAATCATCAGTGCATAATGTATTTCTATCGGTCATCAATGTGTAATGTATTTCTATCAATCATCAATGCATAATGTTTTTCTATCAATCATCAATGCATAATGTATTCCTATCAATCATCAGTGTATAATGTATTTCTATCAATCATCAATGCATAATGTATTTCTATCAGTCATCAATGCATAATGTATTTCTATCAGTCATCAGTGCATAATATATTCCTATCAATCATCAATGCATAATGAAGGAGTTTTTTTCTCACATTCCAGAATAAAAATAAGAGGTGAAAGTCAGAATGGTGTATCGTGAATATTGATGAAACTTTGCAACAGCAAAACACCTATTAAAATTCTCCATGCCATAGAATTACTCCACTCTGAATACAAATCCACGTTTAAACACCACTCTGAGTTGTAGGTATCAGATACTGAATTCAATTTAGAAGACCATTGTAGATAAAAACAAAGCTTCAACTTCTTAAATTAAATTCTAAATTTGTATAAAAGAGCTCTGTAGAAGATCAGTTTCTAATGTTAAAGAAAATATTAGATAATTTCTAATATTAGGAAATCAGGTTATTATACAGTAAAATGAGATCTTCTATTATTCCATGTACTAGAAAGTTATTTTTACTAATACGATGTACCATATACTATATCAAATGATTGTAGCTTTGTCACCCTCCATTAAATAAGGATAATTTTTTAGCTTTTACCCTTGTCGTGCCATGTTTGAGGATCACACCTCAATTTCCTTCAGAATTCAAGTGCATTTTATTGAATTTTTCATCATAAGACTGTTACACATGAGTTGTTTGTTTGCTCTTTTCCCTATAAATTCTGTTTCATGTGATTTACTGCCACCGCTCAGTAATTTCATACATTTTGTTGCCTTGTCAAACAAACTTTGGAAAAGCACTACTTCAATCAGGACTGCAAAATGCACCACCCGAATCAGGACTGCAAAAAGAACTGCCACAATCTAGACCGAATGAAAAAGCATTGCCCCAATCAAAACTGAAAGTGAAAAGCACTACCCCAATCAAGACTGCAAAAAGCACTACCCCAATCAAGACTGCAAAAAGCACTATCCCAGTCAAGACTGCAGAAAGTACTATTCCAATCAAAACTGCAAAAAGCATTACCCCAATCAAGACTGCAAAAAGCATTATCCCAATAAAGACTGCAAAAAGCACTATCCCAATCAAAACTGCAAAAAGCATTACCCCAATAAAGATTGCAAAAAGCACTACCCCAATGTGTGTGTGTCAGAACAAAGACATAACTATTCATTTTGTCCTGATAATGGTGTGTGCTATGGTAATGTTTGAGGACAAAGACATAACTATTCATTATGATGTGACAAGGATGTGTGCCATGGTAATGCATCAGAACACAAAAACAACTATTCATTATGCCCTGACAATGGTGTACTATGGTAGTGTATCAGAACAAAGGCATAACTATTCATTGTGTCCTGACAATGGTGTGTGCTATGGTAGTGTATCAGGACAAAGACATAACTATTCATTGTGTCTTGACAATGGTGTGACTGGTAGTGTATGAGCCAAAGGCATAACTATTCATTATGCTCTGACAATCGTGTGTGCCATGGTAGTGGATCAGAACAAAGACATAACTATTCATTATGCCCTGACAATGGTGTGTGCAATGGTAGTGGATTAGAACAAAGACATAACTATTCATTATGCTGTGGCAAGGATGTGTGCCATGGTAGAGTATCAAAACAAAGAAATAACTATTCATTATGCTGTGACAAGGATGTGTGCCATGGTAATGCATCAGAACACAAAAGCAATTATTCATTATGCTCAGACAGGGATGTGTGCCATGGTAGTGAATCAGAAGACAGATATAGCTATTCATTTTTGCCCTAACAAGCAGCATGTGTGCCATGGTAGTGCATGAGAACACAATAACAGTAGTTTGTTATGCTTTGACAAGGATGTGTGGCATGGTGGTGTATCATGACACATAAATATTATGCTGTGACATGAATGTGTGTCATGATAGTACATCAGATCACAAAATCAGATATTCATTATGTCCTGACAATGATGTGTACCATGTTAGTGCATAATTACACAAATATATTCTTTAATGTATAACTAGCTTATGATTGGTTCTCATGAGCCAAGAGCTACTGTTAAATGAAATAAATTAAGTAGCAGTAGTGAAGAGAATGTAGTCAATTGAATGATATCCATGACCAAACTTGCATCTTAAGTGGGTTGAATGTTGTGTCTCTTTCAAAGACTTTGTGCTACAGAGATTTAACATCATGTCTGTATCTCAAAGACCTTGTGCTACAAAGAATTAACATCATGTCTATATCTCAGTGAGATGTGCTACAGAGATTTAACATCATGTCTATATCTCAATGAGATGTGCTACAGAGATGGGTTTATAGTGAGGGGCCATTGTACATGAAGTAAAGTAGTTCATACCTTAATATGGATAAATTATTTAGTTTCTCAAGCATTGTTGACCAAGGAGTCATGCAATGTGAAGTATGATGGGTATACATCTGTACATCTTGGTCAATGCAACATCATTCTCCTCAAGTAGGTCATTGAGACAATGCTTTCCTGTTCCATTAACACATTTGATTTTTTGTCAATTGTCAATTCATATATATATATATATATATATATATATATATATATATATATATATATATATATATATATATATATATAGTTAGTCATCTTTGTCTCTTCTGGGACATAAGGCTGCAACTATTTTCCACCATCTAATTTGGTCTTGAGCAGTTTGAGCAATGGCTTGTGCCTCACCCCAGAAAAGTCCCATCTCTTCCAGCTCAGTAATCACTGACCTTTGCCATATTATCTTTGGCTGTCAGCATTTGTGCTTACCAGCTGGTATCCATCTGAGGGCTATCCTGTGTATCTGTTCTTGGGGCATCTTTGTTACATGCCCAAGCTATTTGATCCTGCACATCTTGATCTCCAGGGAAATGTTACATATTGTCTTTTCATATATGCTCACACTGGAGAGCTTGTTTGGCCAATAAATGTTGCAGATTTCATGGAGGCAGCTATTGTGAAATGAATTTACTCTGCTCATGTTTGTCTTCACTTCTATCCAATGCTTGAAGCCGTACAACAGTACCAATTTTATGTTGCTGTTGTAAAGTCAGAGCTTTGTCTTGCGGCTATATTGTTTTGATTTTCATACAGGGCGGAGTCTGCTGAAAGCACTCCAGCTTTATTTAATCTGGCCTTGATGTCCTTTTTGGCACCGTACTGTTGTAGTTTCTAATGAGGCAACCCAGGTAGTTCACCTAGTCCTCAAAAAACTCAAATGCCTCTCCATCAGTGGTAATTGGAAGAGTAACTGTGGCATGTATGCACATCACTTGAGTTTTCTTTGTATTGACATGCATGCCAGTTTGTTTAGCATACTTATTCAGTCTGGCAGATTTCACTTGGAGATGAGAGTACCTTGATGAAATGACAGCCAGATCATTAACAAAGTCCAGATCTTCAAGGTATGAGAAGAGTGTCCACTAGAGCCTTCTGGCATGTTCCCTTTGTGTTGTTATCACTCTCCACTGTTTATCTTTAACTGGCATGGAGTGGTTGGATCCTTGTCCACAGAACTGTTTTGCAATCTTGTGTACCATGTTCATTTCACCCTTTGCTGCTGGTTGTTCTGCCTCATTTGCCAGTTCCTCAACAAAAGTTCTTTTATCCTTCCAGGCACTCCTTTTCACTTTTTTATCCATCAGCTTATAATCTTTCTGTGCTGCTTCAATCAACCTTGGTGATTTAACACTCAGCAGTTTGTCTTCGGCCTTTTTTGTTTGATCTATTCTTTTCCAAGTCTCTGATGTTAACCGTATCTTTTCCTTTTTTTTTTTTTTGATAGCCGATGATTTTCTTTGCTGCTTCAGAGTTTGTAATTTTTAGTCCATGTACTTTCAAGTGTGTTATGGTTTTCCCCATCTTCATTGGCTAATGCATTAAAATGATTTCTATGCTCGAAGGTACAGTAAAACCTGTTATGAGTGACCTCTGCTGTGAGCAACCACCTGTCATTTCCAACCATAATTATAATGCACGGATTAATTTTATTATATGTTCTGTCATGAGCAACCACCTGCTGAACGCCACCAGGGACCATGATGTCTTGGCAGAATGTGCATCGCTACACTGCTATGAACGACCGCATGACAATAACGGGGATAAACCCAACCAACCTTTATTTGATCACTGTAACAATGACCGCTGATACCGTTCTAAAAAAAAAAGAATAGAAGCTGGTTACCGATGTCTGAAATTTTGTCATTATGCTTATAGTGTTTTGTATTTTCTATTGTAAACCAGACTAAAGTATATGTAGATTGTTCCAACACTTAATCTTATTGTAGCTATCACCGATATGTATGAGCGGGATCCAGTATCTAGCTCTTTGAAGGGCCATATCGTGAGAACAGAGACAGACACCACTGACCTTTATGTAATTAGTTGTAACAATGACAGCTTGCATATTAAAGATTTTTCTGATCAAACACAAACAGAAAAAAACCAAAAAAAATTAAAACAAAAAAGTCTAGCTACTGGTTTTATATAGTGACAGATGGTACAGTCCATCAACCAGGCTAATGTACATGTCACAAATTGCCATTGTAGTGCCAAAATTAAGGAAGCGGTCGCATGTGTTGTTTTGTGTTTGGAGTTAATCCGTATTGCCTGGGGGTGAATAAGGTCTTTGTCTATTAAACTAGCACTTGAGAATCATTTGCAGGATTTGATTGATAGTGATGTTTGTTGGGTTTTTTCCCCTTAATGTTACAGTGATTACATCCCAGTCACCAAGCTGTCGTCTATTCAAGTTGGTGCAATCAGGTTACACACTTTGTTTATAGAGTTAATCCCTGTATGTATTCTTTGAATTAAGCCATTGACTTTTGTCTCTGAGTAAATGATTCTGTTTCTTGATGAGATAACTGTTCCTTTTTGTTTCATTAATTGTTAGATATGCAATGCACATGTATAGATTTTTCATATTTTCCCAAGGCCTAGTCAAAATCATCATTACAGTCAGTATTACAACTGAGCACTATTAATGTTAGCACCTAGTACCTTAATAATAATGGAAGAATCTCCAACTAAAAAGAGACTAATTTTAACAGTGGAGAAAATAATTGTTGTAACTGAAAGAAATGAAAAAGAGCAGACCACTCGCAAAAAAGTGGTTTAAACATCGGTAAAAACAAATTTAAGGTGTTATAAAGGAAAAGGAGTAAATCAGAAATGATTTCATAAGCTAGTATAGGTACATGTGATCTTCAAATGTAAATGTGATTTCATGTTTAATGATAGAAGTATATCGTTTTTTTGCTATATACTTTTGTTTTCAGATGAATGCATACAAATATTTTAGCAAGAACTATTAAGAAAGAATTGAATATATGTACAGTGATTGTGGTTATTTTCTTTAAATTGTTCTGAAACTGGACCTTGGAAACTGGTCTTTGTATACAAACTTGTTATGAGAGACCACCTGTCTTGAGAGACCGTTTTTGTTGGCAGTAGGGGCGGTCTCTCATAACAGGTTTTGATGTAAAATCTCTTTTTTTCTGGTGAGCAAAGCTTGCTGATGTCAATCATTTTTCATTGTTACTGTGTGGCATGTGTTGTTTGTAGTTTCAGCATTATCATGGTGATCGCTTTTGACATCCGCCCTGTGATTGACCATGATATCTTGGAGCAATCTGCACCACTTTTTATTGATGACAGTATGGTCTGTCTGGTTGACAGTGTGCCCATCATGGAATTTCCAATTTAGTTTGTGAGTGTCTTTGTGCAGGAAGACAGTGCCGCCTGTTACGCAGTTGTTGTTGAGGCAGAAGTCCACGTCTTTCACCATTGTAGTTGGCAACTCCAGAGCCATGTTGCCCTATCACCTCCTCATTGCTTACATTGTCTGTTCTTACCTTGGCATTCATATCTCCCTTTATCAAGAGCATGTCATGCTGTGGGACTTCGGAAACTGCTAGTTGTAGCTGTTTATACCAGTCCTCCTTATCTTCCTCCTCAGCCTCGTTTGTTTGAGCATAACACTGTAGGATGGTGAGTTTGCAGTACTGGGAGTCGAATTTTGCCCTGGGAAGTCTGTTGTTGATTGGTTCCCATTGTAGGAGTGCTTTTTTTTTACTAGTTTTGCTGGTGATAAGAGCTAAACCACTGGAACAGACATCATCCTTCCCTGAGCAAAGAATGATTGAGCCATCACTTATCGTCTTGCATCCTGAACCTGTCCATCTGGTCTCACTGACACCAAGAATATCCAATTTGTACCTGTTCATCTCATTGATGACTTGTGCCATTTTTGATGTTTCAGACATGGTGCAGACATTCCATGCACTGAGATGAACCATAGTTTTGGGGCCTAAAAAACTCCTGGTTGAGACCCTGACTTTCTTGGATTGGTTTTTATCAGAAGCTCTCATGATACCTAATAGTTGATTTGAGTCCTTTACTTTACCTCTTGTTGTTGGAGTTCCTGTAATGGTTTTGTTTTTATGGGGTGGAGTTGTTGGCACCACACCCAACCCCCAACCTGGAGGACCAGATGCTATATATATATATATATATATATATATATATATATAAAACATAAAATAATGTTTAACTCCAGACTGAATGTGAAAATCAACACTTCAGATTTGTATGTCCATGAAGTAGGTTTTGATTATACCCTGTAAATTTCAGTTACCTTGGGATGCCAGATGATCTCAGCACTTCTGGGAAAGTATCAGGACTTTTCAATGCTGGTTTTTCATTAGGGTAAGTTAGTTTTTTTTAAAGAAATTCCATAGACTCTGACAATTTTTATGGGGGTTTCCTTTTGCTCATTGCATGGATTTCAAATACCACAAAATATAAACCTGCACAAAACTTTGTCCCTGTACAAAAAGCATCTGTTGAATGTCAATCAAATATCCTAGCCCAGTCAAACTTAGTGATTGTAGAGTATTGCATTTTCACAGCATCACCACTTGCCAGCAACTGAATTGAAGATATAAATAACTTTTAACTTGTAAAATAGCTCCTTTAAAATGTTTTAAGTTGAATCAAAGAAATTGAATGACATTAAAATAAAAGTTAAGTGCCCCATCCCTTCTATAAGGTCACTTGTACAAGAGGGTACACACAGTGATGAGACCACTATAAGGTCACTTGTACAAGAGAATACACACAGTGATGAGACCACTATATATCTTGCACCAAAGTGCTATAATTTTACCATTTTGTAATCTTTAAAGAAGCCATCCATCAAATTACTATCAAGTCTTCATAATAAGCATATACAGAGTCAGTTTATCTTTAGTTATTGTGATTTTCAGATCTTTTGTGGGTCCAACAGCTGGTGGAGCACTTGTTGAACATTATGGGTTTCCTTGGGCATCCAGTGGATGTGCAGCTTTGTTTGCTGTCTCAGTAAGTACTCATATTAGGCCTGTGTATGGGATCTGTCTCAGTAAGTACTCATATTAGGCCTGTGTATGGGATCTGTCTCAGTAAGTACTCATATTAGGCCTGTGTATGGGATCTGAATAGTACAGTAAATCACATGTTTGCTTTAAAGTTCAATGGGCCTCAGTTCCAGCACATACATGGTTGCCTTTCCCTGATCAGTATTTCCTTTGATTCGGTTTGGTCCCCAGTTCCAACAGATGCAAAAGTTGGTTGTCCATCCCATGTTTGTGTTTTTCAGAAGGTGGGATTGGCCCCCAGTTCCAACATGTGCAGGGGTATGGTTGTACTTCCAAGGTCCGTGTTTCCCTCAGGATGAGTTTGGTCCCAGGTTGCAAGACATGCAAAGATACATTCTTGCCCATCGCAGGTTGCAAGACATGCAAAGGTACATTCTTACCCATCCCAGGCTGCAAGACATGAAAATGTACATTCTTGCCCATTCCAGGTTGCAAGACATGCAAAGGTACATTCTTGCCTATCCCAGGTTGCAAGACATACAAAGGTACATTCTTGCCCATCCCAGGTTGCAAGACATGCAAAGGTACATTCTTACCCATCCCATGTTGCAAGACATGCACAGATACATTCTTGCCCATCCCAGGTTGCAAGACATGCACAGATACATTCTTGCCCATCCCAGGTTGCAGGACATGCACAGGTACATTCTTGCCCATCCCATGTTGCAAGACATGCAAAAGTACATTCTTGCCCATCCCAGGTTGCAAGACATGCAAAGGTACATTCTTACCCATCCCAAGTTGGTATTTCCTCCAGGGTTTTCCACTTCATCTTAAGAATGACATAACACCAACATCTGAGCCATCAATAGCATGGAGTATCAGTTGCAAGAACTTGTTGTGCACTAAAATTAAAATAAAGTGAAATCTGCCTTTATGAATACTTTTATATAAAGAACACCTGCTCATTTAAAAAGATTTTTTCTTTTTACCTGTACATACTTTACTTCTATGTAAGGGACACCTGGCCATAATGAAAAAAGGCCAAAGTAGAGAACATTTAAGTATCCATTTTTTTTGTTACCTTGGTATATTTTACCTTTATATAAGTGATGCCTATCCATATGGGGAACCCATTCATTAAGGGCAAAATTATGTTTCATTGAGTGTCTTTATTTTCAGGTTTCATTGTAAATAAAATTTCGCTTTTGTTAGGTAGAAAAGCCCATATATGCAATTAAAAGAAAAATCCAAACTGACGATGAATTTCAGTAAAATATGGTATTTTATCATTCTTTAACTTTTGCAAATTACAGGTTTAGACTAGCATTTTCATGACCGCTCTGGTGGCCTAGTGGTAGAGTGTCCGTGTCAGATGCGGGAGGTCGCGGGTTCGAACCCTGGCCGAGTCATACCAAAGACTTTCAAAAATGGTACTAACAGCTGCCTCGCTTGGCGCTCAGCATTAAGAGGTTAGTGTTAGGACTGGTTGGCCTGGTGTCAGGATAATGTGACTGGGCGGGAGATCATGCTACATGTCTGCGGCATGATGCCCCAGTGCTAAACATCACTATAAACTGTCACACTGCAGACATCGTAGTGATATGACTGAAAATTTTTTAAAGTTACGTTAAAAATCTAAACCACACACACACTAGCATTTTCACAACATAAAATATCTAAAAATGAATGATCCAGTAAGTGCAAACTACATTGCCAAATAGTCTTTACTTAGTCTTTAACCAGACTCTTGTCTGGCTCCATCACTATGTGATGATATAGGACAATGTTTTATTCATCTCACTTACCGATACAAGGTGCTTTGGTAAAACTTATTAGAAGTAAAGTTTCAGAGACATTAACTTTCAGTCTCAGCATTTTTCTATAAATGTTTTTTTGCAAGGATTCAAACCAAAATAATATTAAAAACTATAATTTACCATCACTAATGGTGTGTGTCTCAGTCAGCCAGCGAAAATGGCAATCTGCATAATGTCTATATCAACTACTGGTGTGTGTCTCAGCCAGCCAGCAAAAATGGCAATCTGGATAATGTCTGCATCGACTACTGGTGTGTGTCTCAGTCAGCCAGCAAATATGGCAATCTGGATAATGTCTACATTGACTACTGGTGTGTGTCTTAGTCAGCCAGCGAAAATGGCAATCTGGATAATGTCCAGATCGACTACTAGTTTGTGTCTCAGTCAGCCAGCAAAAATGGCAATCTGGATAATGTCTGCATCAGCTACAGGTGCGTGTCTCAGTCAGCCAACAAAAATGGCCATCTGGATAATGTCTACATCGACTACTGGTGTGTGTCTCAGTCAGCCAGCAAAAATGGCAATCTGAATAATGTCTACATTGATTACTGGTGTGTGTCTCAGTTAGCCAGCAATAATGACAATCTGGATAATATCTACATCGACTACTGGTGTGTGTCTCAGTCAATCTGGATAATGTTGTCATATCATCACTGTTATTGTAAGACAATGAAATTGCTTTTCTAAATTTTGGGAAAACCTCATCCTGGCATTACAAGAATCTTGACTTTTACCAGATATATGTATGGTATAGATCTTTTGTGACCATGTAAGAATCTGATTGAATGAGATCTTGTGTGACCATGTAAGAATCTGGTTGAATCAGATCTTGTGTGACCATGTAAGAATCTGGTTGAATCAGATCTTGTGTGACCATGTAAGAATCTGGTTGAATCAGATCTTGTGTGACCACATAAAAATATTGTTGAATGAGACCAACTGTTTATTCTGAAAAATGTTGTCATAACTCTAGTGCCTAAGCTTGTACAAAAAGAAATGATGTAATTTATAGTAATACAGGGATCAACCTCAGATTTAATTGGATGAGTCCACATTAATTCCTGATTAATGTGTTATAAACCTGTCCAATTGAAGTATGGAAATTTCAGTTTGTACTTAAAGGACACTCTCAAGATTGCATTTGGATATCCATATTTATTTGTCCTTTACATAAAAACAACTGTCTTGTGTGTACAGAGGACTTATTGGTTTCAAACAACTGTCTTGTGTGTACAGAGGACTTTTTGGTTTCAAATGTTTATTTAAATGTTCTATATATAATGTCATTCTTAACATGTCAGTGTCTGTATACTTGTAGATAAGATGTCTTTGATCTTTTATGTTTAAAAAAAAAACTATATATTTTAATTTAGATGTATGGACTATGTAGTCTGAAATTAACTTCTCCTCTTCTCAAATTAATAGCAGTAATACAATACTTGTTATTATTATCTTGATTTCACTTTTCCTAGTGCTAATCCTAAGTCCAAGGTAAATTCCCTCCTCCAGTTTGATGCCTTAGTCGCTTGTGTCATTCAGAATATTGACCTTTTCCTTGGATTTTGTGCAGTATAATATGTCTCTAGGTGCTATATATTCAGCAGGTTATGTGTCTATTGCCATTGTTTCAGTAAACTGTATCCATTTTTGTGTTGCAATTGACCTTTTCTGCAAGGTCCTTGCTTTTTTTATGCATCTGTAATAAAGCAGAAAGTATCATGCTATGATGTTGTTGGTCCATCCATCCATATGCCTGCCTGTTACCAAATTTGTTTCTGCACAGTAACTCGAGTCAATCACCATCTAGTTACCAGACTTTTTGCATGGCTTGTACTTGGGATAAAAAAGAACCCTGTTGATTTTAAGGTGAAATGCTTAAGGTGGCTGTGACTGAAAGAACAAAAATTGTTTTTACACTATGTCAGAAGTTCTTCGCCATCTACAGTTACCAAACTTTGTGGATGGGTTACGCTTGGTGTAAAGAAAAACTCTATTGATTTAGGGAGAAAAACTCAAAAGTCAAGGTCACTGTGACAGGGAGAATAAATATGATTGTACACAGTAATATTGTACACAGTAATATTGTACTATTGTACACAGTAATATTGTACACAGTAATATTAATTTTACATTATGTTCCTTGACTAGACTATGTGGATGGCCTGACTGGGAGAATAAATATGATTGTACACATTAATATTAATTTTACATTATGTTCCTTGACTAGACTATGTGGATGGCCTGACTGGGAGAATAAATATGATTGTACACAGTAATATTAATTTTACATTATGTTCCTTGACTAGACTATGTGGATGGCCTGCACTTGCATTAAGGAAGAAGCCTATTGATTTTGAGGCTTTTTCAGCACAAGATAGGCTATACATGGTGAAAAGTCATGGTCACTGACTGAATGAAGAAAAATAGTTTCCACACATTACCTTTTGTTCTACGAAAAGAAAAACTGGTTTCTGCACAGATGTATCAGTTATCTACATACAGGACTATTCATCATGGGGTGGGTGTATAGTGTGCCATTGCATTGAATTCTGTACACCTGCTAGTTATGTTATGAATAATTTTCTTCATTTAAAAAAAAATATTTTATTATCCACACATGATCATGTCTCAGTAATCTTGCTCCCTCACTGGTACTGGAGTAAGGGTAGATATTACCCCTTAAAGTTTGTCCCAATTGTTTGGGTTTTTTAAAAATTTTCTTTCATCCTTTCAGCATGCCACAGTAAGTTTGCAAATTTGGCCATTTAAAGGCTTCTTGGTGTGTGCTAAGTGCACAGACCTGGATGGATGTCGTTCTGTGCCTTGTGATCAGATGAGGTGTAAGATGTAGTAGAAATCAGTAACATTTGTTGTAAAAAGGAAGAAAGCTGCCTCCTGTGGGTCCCCTCTGATTGAGGGAGAGATCAATGCAACTTCGTGGTGCAAAAATGTGTCCAGTTTGCTGATCAATGACACTTCCCAGTGTAAGGAAGTTGCCAGTATGCCAATCATGGAAAGGATCTGTATCACTTCCAGGTTGTTGTTGTTGTTGTTGTAGGGTTTAATGCCATTTTTCAGCACAAGATAGGCCATACATGGTGGCCAGTATAACTGGTGGAGGAAGAACCCTGGAAAACCCCAGGAAGAACCACTGACCCACAAGAAGCTACTGGCAGGCTTTCTCACATCCCCACGTTAGCCGAGCCTGAGACTCGAACCCACGCAGACAGAGGTGAGATGGCAGTGATCCAGAATGGTGAGTGCTTTAGACCACTCAGCCACTCGGGGCCCCTGTCACTTCCAGGTTTAAGGGAGTTGGCAGCACACTGATCCCAGGAGGGATTACTGGCATTTCTTGGCTTGAAATGTTGCCAGTATGCCCAAGCAAGACCCACCTTTCTAGCTACAGGGCACTGGGTACCATGTCTAAGCACTGTTCACTGGTCACAAGGCAGGACAACAAATACTAGTCTCTGGGCATTTGTCACTGGTCACCGATAACCCATCCAGGCATGGGGCTCTGATTAGTGGTCATCTTGTACTGGCGACAACAGACTGCCAGGTGCTGGGTACTAGACATTATCTACCAGGCACTGGACATCATCATTCCCATACTGCAAGCTGAACGCATCCTACCCCTCCCCCTTTTAGGAAAGGGTCTGGGTCAGTAGCTCCCATTTCCATTTGTTCCACTTCAGGTGGTATGCCATCTCCATCATCAGCTCCAACTTCATTATTAAAGAAAAAGGAGCAGAGGCACCACTTCTTGCCTATTGTATTGAGAGGGAATTGCAAATTCCCATCTCCAAAGTGAGAACAGATAGTCCTGTCTGGACCCAAGAAAAAGAACTGAATCCTGCTTAGGATTTGGAAGCATACAATAAGGAGAAATCCATAGGGACCTGGACCCTCATCCCTTTCAAGTCATTTCAAACTATAGAGCTTTGGACTCAGACCCCGACTGTTATATTTTTATATACTGTGGCTTTTGGTGTTTGAGGGAAGAGACCCTGTCAGTGATTGCCATGTAGAGGTTTTTGAAAACTCCTGCCAAGTTAATGAGACATTCACTGTTGGTGCTTACAGCACTTTTGACTGAGCTTTTCCAACTCCATAGGGACTCTGCTTTGGGTACTTCATAGGTTTTGCTGGATCACTACATGTACCGGTTGATGACAGCAGAATACTTATTTGGCAGCTTAATCACAACAGTGGCATCCCAAAAGCTAAGGGATAAACAACATGAACCGTTTGCTACAGATACAGGCCTTGCTAACCAGTTAAGAAGCATCCTCAGCCAGAGAGTACCCCACCTAAATATTTTAAGCAGGAGTCCCAATTGAACCACCTGATCCTCTTTAAAACTATTTGCCTTGTATTATGTATAAAAAGGAGGACCAGATGGGCCAGGGCAAGGAAGCCCATGGACTCATTCAACATCTTAAGGAGGCTGGTAGTCAACCCTAGGGAGTCACACCCTCATGTTTCTATTTAGCCAAATCAAAAGAGAAAAATTGTTAGAAATGTCTCTTTCTCCTTCTCAGAGTTACCTCTGATATTTTGGCCTCTAGTGGATTCTTTTATTAAATGAGGGTGCCAATATCTCACTGACAGAGCTCTTACCTCATGAGAAAAGAATCCCATGAGGTTAGTGCAATTGCTTCATCTTTGGTCTTTCTTAATCATTCTTTCTGGATGATATCTTGAATATCTCTTTCTAGCATTGCCACTCCACCTTTTTGATTCAACCTTCATTTGGTATCACACAGGAGTGAAGGCATAAATACATTAGGCCTGATTGTATTAGCCCAAAGGACATCCTACATCTTGCTTACTGAAAAACATGTCCATGTGGTCTAATCATCATAAATATCATCTGACTTACTTCCTTGGCCTCACTGTCATATGTAGATGCTTATTTAGAGACTGGGCTTTGAGTTTTGAAAGTAACACTTTGATCATTCAGTTTGTGAAATCCATTCAAGGTTGCAACTGAACACATGTCAGTTGTGCGGCAAGATCAAACAATCAGCCTCTGTTACTTGCCACAGTACCACACTGGCAGCTCAAGCAAAGAGTTGTCATGTGGGAAAAAATGGGATTCAGGTCAATTATTTACTGGAAGAGGCAGACCTCTGCATGGCACTGCAAAAGTACCTGTATTTGAAGTTCAGTCCAAAGGATTGTCAACTTGAAAACAAAGTCGGTGCTGCCTTTACAAGCACTGGCAAAAAACTTGTATACAGTAAATGGGTACCCTATGGCTCATGTTATCACCCAGGTTATTATCAACGATTGGGTACCCGAGTACCTGGATACCCATTGGCATCTTTAGTCCTTTAACTGTTTGTTCAGGTCAAAGGACAATATTCCCAATGACAAGTGACTAACTTAAGGACTGGAACTATGTTTACTTTTGTTCTAGGCCTCCAATTAATAATTAAAGGAAGGAGGTAATTCATCTTGGACTGGGGGATTAATGCCAGGAAAAGGAAAACAAAATAATAATAACAGATGAGTGTTACATAATTAAAATGAGTTTTTTCCCCAATAAGTAGGTTTTCACAGGACATAAATCTTTATTGGAAAATGATGTGAAAACTTGTAGAAAAAAATAAATTATAGACCTGTGCATTTGTTTGATTTTCATCATAATAATTACTACACCTTTATTTACACGTATATTAGGAAATCTTCTGGTTGAGTAAGGGAAATTATATAGTATGGATTTTACAAAATCAGCTCTTTGTTAGAATAGGATGCTACTGTCAAGAACCCTAATTCTAACTTAGCATCCAAGAAAACTGGAATTTTGGCACAAAAATATGTTGGTAAATGTATTAATTAATTTTTGTGATTTATTTAGATGAAGTTTTAATTTTTTTCTCATTAAGATTGTATCAATACAGAAGCACAATACAAATAATACAAATTAGACTTGCATCTTTTTATTATATATATATATATAAAGTTTTTATTGATGAGCATTATTGTTTACGAGGATGCCTTTCATGAGGATGCATGATCCCATATGTAATAGTGAACTCCATTTTGCTGATGAATATTTTCTATGTTACCTACCTCATTATAAGACATCATCATTATAATACCATAATACTTGTATGAGACTCCTTAACAGTGCTGTTGTTAGGGAATACTGTATTTTGTTGTTTTTATGTTTTAACAATTTTGCTGTTTTTTTTTTAATCCACAGGGAATCTTGTTCAGTATCTACACATTTTTTATCATGCCAAAAATGCCAGCTTCCTTGCCAGGTGCCTCAAAGGATTTCCAAAAGGAAAGTACGAATATAACTGACACAGCCAGTCATACCATAGTTGTTATGAATGGAGATGTGAATGATGAAAGGACAGGCAATTTGAAGAGTGTCAACCCTGATGCATGACGTGAACCTACTTTCGTAAATTTTTACCTTTGTTAAAAATTGTGCAATATTGGCATTGATTTCAGTAACACAACTCCAGGATGTACTGAGAAGGTTTCATTGGATGATGAATCAATTCATCAGTGATGTATACACTACATTGGATGATGTGTCAGTTCATCAGTGATATACACTATATTAGATGATCAATTAATTCATCAGTGATGTATACACTACATTTGATGATCAATTAATTCATCAGTGATGTACACCAGAGATGTACAAGATATTTAAATAACTATCTATACAGAGCTTCTGAAGAAGTAATACGTTGATTCATACTCCTTCATGAGTTTGTATATTAATATTCTATTTTAAAACCTTGCCTTGAATTCATACAGCATTTAGAGAAATAGACTATTATTCAAACTCAGTTGTTAAAAATAAGTTTATCCTGCATGCAAAGTATTCAAAATTTATAGGATTATTGTATAGGAATAAAGTCATCACAGCAGGAAAATCAATGTGATTCTCATATTATTTTTTGGAGTAATTTGATTTCCAGTGTTCCACATTTTTTGCAGGAGTTATGTCCCATGATTGTCATTCTAATTTTACTTTCAGCACTATTACTTTACCAAGGATTGTTAGATTTCAACCAAATTTAGAATGGATCTTTATATTGATACCAACTTTAATGAATTTAATTTCCAGTGTTCCAGAATGTTAATTAGAAGAGTTGTGGCACCTGAGTGCCAGGATTCTTGGATTTCAACCATATTTATCTTTATGTTGAAATGATCATAAATGTTTCAAATTTCTGTCATTCCATGTCATCATTAGGGTAATGGCCCATAAGGGCCTATTCTAAATTGTAGTGATCATGGCCCTTTGCAAAACATCCACTGTTATTCACTCTAGTCAGAATATTTGTGTGATCCTAATCAGTGTTGTGTCACCAGAGTATTTTGAATATGCGCTAATAACAGATTCCATTATCTAAACACCAGATTAAGTGTTCCATTCTAATGCAGCTGGATGAGTTATAATAATCAAAATTCTACTGGACTTTAAAGGGAAAGGTTGTAGAAAGGTTACGAATAAAGAAAAGTCACATATAAGCCAATAAGCTTGCCATCATGAGAATGGTAAATGTAATTTTTAATAAATAGTTCCATAGAAAGAGAGAGAGAGAGAGTGTATTTATATATACAGTGTTTCTCAATTTTTGGTACATTTGTACTTGGAAAGATCAAAAATTTTTTTACCATTATGTTAATTTTTACATGTATTTTGTTTATAATTATTCACATATTTTTTTATAATTGTTCCATTTATTTTATTTAAAATTGTTAATTGCATTTTTGTTACGATCTTTGAATACACAAATTTACATTCAGTATCACTTTGCATATCATCCATATAAATTGTTAATTTATCAAGTTTTAGTAATGATAGAAGTGGTATCAAATGAATGACTTGTTCAGTTAACACATTAACCCCAGGAGGTTTTTGTCGTTTTCGCCT
Source organism: Megalonaias nervosa (assembly GCA_016617855.1). Lineage (NCBI taxonomy): Eukaryota > Metazoa > Mollusca > Bivalvia > Unionida > Unionidae > Megalonaias > Megalonaias nervosa. The sequence continues at coordinate 17,481 of JAECUM010009587.1, read as the reverse complement.
AAAATGCGGGTAGGAAACACATTTTGGGGGCTATTTCTGAATACATCCTAATACATCGACCTTCAAGAGATTTTCGGTTAACCTAATGCCTAGTTGTGTTAGAAACATCATTTTCGTTGGCTATTTCGCCCGCGCATGAGCAGAAGGGTAAAAGTTGGAGTTCTTTTTTGTTTTTTTGCTTAACGGCATTTTCGTATCGAGGCCACTCTTTATTTCAAAATGCTCATCTTATCCTACTTTTTGCAAAGGTTCGCCTGTCTGTGTGCAGTTCAGACTGGTCTATCTTAGATCTGAGGCCAAAAAGTCTAACATCCGGACACAAAATTGGATTCCGACCTCGGGCGAATTTTGGGTGGAAAAAACTCTGGTCCAAAAAATTACATTTTTCCTTCTGTATTTTGTAGTGCAACTAGAACATCCAGATTATTTGGTATCATTGTAAAGCTACATCTGTCTACCTTTCTATAATACCACCCACTTTAGTGTATTTTACATGACCTTGATGCTACAGAGCTTGGAAGTAGGCTGCTATGCTACCTCCTGCCATGTAAACGGGGCGCCAGTGGTTAATGTGTTAAAATCTTCATCAAACTTAAGTATGATCCATATAATATACTGTATATCTCACAAAATGTGCTTGAAATTGAGGGGTCATCTGGAAATGTTATATTTTTAGGCACATAAATTGTAGTGATTGGGTTTTTGTATTTTAGTCTTTTATGGCAAAGCAACACACTGAAGGTTATATCATACTTGGTAAGTAAAATGACTTGACCAAAGATACACCACGGTACCTGATCTGGGTGACTTGACCAACGACACAACATGGTACTTGATCTGGGTGACTTGACCAGTGACATGCCATGGTACCTGATTTGGATGACTTGACCAACAACACACCACAGTATCTGATCTGGGTGACTTGACCAAAGACACACCATGGTACCCAATATGGGTGACCTGACCAAGGACACAACACTGTACCTGATCTGGATGACTTGACCAACGGCACACCACGGTACCTGATTTGGGTGACTTGACCAAAGACACACCATGGTACCTGATCTGGGTGACTTGACCAGTGACACACCACGGTACCTGATCTGGGCTGATCGGAGGTTGGGAGGTTGGGAATTGAACCTGTTCCTTTTTATTCACAAGTTCAGTGCTTTTTATCACTGAGTCACCTAGTCTGATGCCAGTGATTGGATAATTTTTAAATATAAATGTTTAGTTCTTTTCATTCAAATTTAGATCTTCATGATTCAGCTCTTGTGAAACTAATTGTCACGGAATTGTATAAATCCATTTATTTATTAAATACATGTACTTGAGTTTCATTATTTGTGTACAACGATACCTGAGGGTGATTTTTGTATATTGTACAATATTTCGAAATAGTGAGTTCGGTTCATCCCTGATGCACGTGCGAAGTGCTCTCGATGGGAAAAACCGATTTACATCTAGCATGGCTACATCGTCTGTATATAAATGCCTCACCGTAATGTGATATCTTCACATTATGGAATGTCTTGTCAGTAAGCAGTCTACTTAGGAACTTGCACATCTTCAGCTGTAGAGGTATGTAATTTATTAATTTCTTATGTATATTATTTCTTATGTATATTGTAAGTTATAGCTATGTATGTACTATCATGTTTATTTTTGTATGTTTTCTATGTAGCTTTGGCTTGCATAGTATAATGCAAATATTTTCTATTCTTGTTTGTGACTTGGCAAGAGATTTATATTAGCAATATAAAGTTGCATTTTCTTAAGAAACATTTAGTACTATAGGAATCTTATCGGACACAGGTTCACTTCTGAACCTGTTTATTATTTGTAATATTGTACCGATAATGTAATTTGTATAACTTACCGTACATAACGTCATTACGTTTTATCCTGTATGCCGTGTCATGAGTAGTACATGGTGTTAGATGTATTTTCAGCTGACTAGAGTGATCCATGGTGATCATGGTCGACGTGGTACCAGCTAAAGAGCTAACCATAGAAGTTAACCATAGCAACCGTAGAGCTGAGTGAACAGTGTTGCTAGTCGAGTAGCAGGTGATTGGGCGTTGCAGACCGGATTGGTGAGCACTGATTGCTTGATTGACCAAGGAAATGAATGGTGGTTGGTGACTACCTATAATGGTACTTGCATGATTGACCAGTGTGACTGGTAGCCAAGTGTGATATTGATGGGAGTGTTTTGTGTTACTCCATGCATGTAATCTTTTAGCCGTGGGCTAATTTTGGGGTTTGTTATACCCAGTGTTTTGGAAGTGTAAAGGTATTTTTGTATGATATCTGTCCAATCAATTCATCATTTTACTATTTGAGTAAAAAATCTCATATTTCACTAGTTGAGTGAATACATCATTTTTACTATTGAGTAAAACACTAATTCTTTTCAGCGTGTGAAATTACTGTGAATTGTTCACCTTTGTCCTTGTACTGTGTAAGGTCATTTATTTCTATTTCTATTTGTTGCAGTTTTAGGATCGTGCGGATTATGTTAATTTGTCCAATGTTTGGAACTTATACACGCACGTATTAATCAATATTCTTTTCTCATTCAAGTCATACATCAATAAACATTGTATTTGTGTCATCATCAAAAGTGTTCTGTTGTGAATCCGGAATCCCAACTTGGTTATCTTGTTACACTAATGTTCATAAAGAAAGTTAATAATAATTATATTTAATTGAGATGCATTCTTGGCCATCAAATTTTTTAAAATATATTTTATCTACACACTTATATATTTTATCTGTTCACTCAAGTCCCTGTACAAATATAACATCTCTTTTCACTCAAGTCTGTGTACAAACATAATGTACTGATTCACTTAAGTCCCTATACAAACTTAAAATCAGAATTCATCAGTGTTCCCATATTTTGGGTTTGATACTGGATAATCAATATTTGCCAATGTTACCATATTTTTGATGTAGATGTTTTTCATTATATCTTAAATCAAGTCATTATCCCTATGCTACATTTGGTAATGTAGATGATTATGTACATGTTTACAGTTGCTAATAATAAAATTATCAGTGAACATGTTGACATGTTTCAGGCTGTTTCCCATTTGACAGGTCAGTCAGGTGGTACTTAGAAGAATTAAGTTACTTCCTGTTGGATAGGTTTGATCATGTGAGTTGTTTTGTGATGGTGGAGATTGCAATTTGTCATGTAGGAGTAGTGACAATATGCATGTTTTACCCTTTTGCCTGTATATAAGTAGCTAGGACAAGGCAGTTTCTCATTCTTAATTCTTGTGTTCTTGTTGTAACATCAAGTCTGCAGACATATTTTAGGTTGTATTTAGATATTATTTGAGGGGAAAGACCTGTTTGGATTATTCACTGGAATTAGAAAGTGTTCATTGGACTATATTATTCTGGGACTATTGTGAATTATTCAAAGGAGTTCTGGACAATGCCATTTTGTCAAGTCAGGACTGTTGGCAGACCAGTTTATTCATTGATATGAAATTTATACTTTTCATTCTTTTGGACTCTAATAGAACTTTTTGAGGATTATTTTGGATTCAATTCATAATACTGTAAATTCTTCTTAAATTTTCATTTTATTACATTGATAGTTAAATTGATTGAGTTTTACGAAACCTGTTGGTTGGTTTTGCTTATTTCTGTTACTTTAGTTTATGACCATAGAGTCGTAACAGTGCGCAGGCTCAAATTTCTCGTGTCACATACCTTATGTCACACATAATATTGACCTTTCAGAGTGAGAGTAGAACATACTTATCGATACAGCATTGCTGATGTTGTTTACAATCAGAGTTTAGTTGGTCTACTATAGACACTATCATCATTCATTTGGTATGTTTGTGATGGAGAATGCATGCTGGCAAATATGTTTTTGTTAGATCAAGCCTCCATCAAAAAATGCATCGTCTCAGGTGATATTTTCTATCTGTGAGCTAGTGAAGTGTACCATTTATTGGCTGCTATCATGACACTAAGCACACTTATTATTTTGATTGCTATGTACTGTTGATACATCTAAAGCATTTGATACACTATAAATTATGAAGCACTCATCCCAGATCTTTCAATGATGATTTGATGCAAAGAAATGCAGTTTCATTGCATCATGAGACCATACTTTAAATTATAATTACCAATTTATCAATACACGGATGTTGACAAAGCAATATAGCATCTGATTCACTAAGTTTGTGAAAACTAGATTTCATATTTCTAATCAGATTTGATTTGGTCTGTAAGCTTGTATGATTGAGGTCTCGGATGAGTTCATCTGATGATGAGTGAGCATGATGAATATCGATGAGGTGATCTTGAATCTAGTTGACTAAACTTGTGACCATTCTGGAGACCTTATTTCTTATCAGCTTTTGATTAGATTTGATATGATCTTGAATCTAGTTGACAAAACTTGTGACCATTCTGGAGACCTTATTTCTTATCAGTTTTTGATTAGATTGATACATAAATATATATTATCAAGATCTCAAATGAGTTGGTTTATGAATGACATTCACATATATATTGATGAGTTTATCATGCACCTAATTGGCTGAGCTTGCAGGTTATATTTCTAATCAGATTTTGACTAGATTTGATTTGTAAGCTTGTACCACTGTGATCTCAGATGACTTTGATTTATAAGCTTGTACCACTGTGATCTCAGATGACTTTGATTTGTAAGCTTGTACCACTGTGATCTTGGATGACTTTGATTTGTAAGCTTGTACCACTGATCTCAGATGACTTTGATTTGTAAGCTTGATCCACTGTGATCTCAGATGACTTTGATTATGAGTAAGATCCACATATTAATTAGGTGATCTTGCATCTGAATGGCTGACCTTGTGAACTCTAGAGGTTGCATTTCTGATCTTGCATCTGAATGGCAGACCTTGTGAACTCTTGAGGTTGCATTTCTGATCTTGCATCTGAATGGCTGACCTTGTGAACTTTAGAGGCTGCTTTTCTGATCTTGCATCTGAATGGCTGACCTTGTGAACTCTAGAGGTTGCATTTCTGATCTTGCATCTGAATGGCTGACCTTGTGAACTCTAGAGGTTGCATTTCTGATCTTGCATCTGAATGGCTGACCTTGTGAACTCTAGAGGTTGCATTTCTGATCTTGCATCTGAATGGCTGACCTTGTGAACTCTAGAGGTTGCATTTCTGATCTTGCATCTGAATGGCTGACCTTGTGAACTCTAGAGGTTGCATTTCTGATCAGATTTGATCATATTTTTTATGTAATCTTATATCTATCATCTTGATCTTGGATGAGTTCAGTTTTAAGCAACACTGATGCATATTAATGAGGTGATCTTGCATCTGATCAGCTGAGCTTGTTAAATTTTATAATGGTTGAATCAGGAGTTCCACTTGGAACAGTGCATGGTCATTTATTACTCCACTGTCACATAAATTTCTTCCCACCAGCTTTCATATGCTTATAGATTAATTATTTGCAGGTGATAGTCTTTCAAGACAACATTCAACTCCATCATGATCTAACTTCTCTCAGTTTCTGGGCTGAAAATTGGGTAGCAGAATTTAATCCAGCTAAATGTTATATTCTTAGACTAAGCAGATGAAGACAACAAAGCTCTTTTATTATACTTTGTGATGAACCCTTTGAAAGATTGGTAGAAAATCTCAGCCTCAGCATTATCATTAACAATGCCCAGTAATGGACAGCATACAATAATATGACTTTAAATAAAGCTATTAGCACACTAGATTTCATTTTGGAGAAACCTGAATTCCTTCCCACTTGACCTTGTAAACACTACATGCAAATTGCTGTTACCCATATTCCTGTAATATAGCTCAACCTTTTAGGACTCCTATCTGAAGAACAACATTAACCAATTGGAAAACGTTTAGCGCCTTACCACAAGATTTGTGTAATGACTGAGGTAGAGTGTGATGAATGTGATGAGGACATTAGGATGGGATGTCATAGAAATGAAACTTATGCACAAAATAGTACAGAGTATGATGCTTTTCATATAAACAGACCCACTTGTACAACAACAACACTCAGAATTCTGGAACATTGATTTTTATTTAGACATTAATTTTTCTCCAGAACTCTCAGAAACTGTATTTTAAGGGTCTTATTATCTTTTACATTTATACTTTATTTTATATACATTTTAATGTAATTTAACATCATTACCTTTTAATATTTTGTCTTGTAGTATTTATTGATTACATTTATTTGGAATTAAAATAAATTTGATTATGAGCAACATACATGTACATGCATATTAATGATAAGTTCTTGTTTTACTGAGCTCATGAGCACTCTAGGGGTCATATTTTGTATTGGACACTGATCAGATTTACTATGTATTCTTGTATCATTATGATCTCAGATGAGTTCGATCATAAGTTCCTTCCACACATATTAATGAGAATACATGCTGATAATATGGTGGGAATTTTGACGGTCTGATCAAGTACCCAGGTGAGTGATATGAACTCATTGTTGATTAGATGTGAGTGGAAACTCTGCTTTATAATCTCTAAGTCAGGTCTATCTATCTCCATAATTTGCGCCAACATTGACTATGTGTATGATTTCTGTAGCTGGATGCATGTTACACATTGGTATATACAGTTTGTTGTTTTGGGTTTAATGCCATTTTCAGCGCATGATAGGCATATATGGTGGTCAGTATAACTGGTGGGTAAGAAACCAGAAACACCCCGGTAAAAACCACTACCCATGGGAAGCTACTGGCAAGCTAGATAAAATGGTTACTTTCAGCTAATGTATACCCTAATTAGATAAAATGATTGCTATGAGTTCACATATATAGTAATTAGATAAAATTACTACTATCAGCTGATATAGAAATTAGATAAGATGATTACTGTTAGATGAAATCTCGGGTTGGATGTTGGTAGTGTTTGACATGCTGACCATGGCTGGTTTCTTGTTGGTAACAGTATTTAGAAAAATTGAGATTATTACATATGCAACAAAATATTGATGAATAAATTGACAAGATTTCATGTTTTGTAATTATTTCAGTAATATTTATTAATGATTGTTATGAATAATTAAAATGATTTGTTGTATTAGGTCTTTTTATTAATCTCTCTTCTGATGTCTTTTGCATATTGGTATTTTTATTGTTGCCCTGTTTTCTTATGTTGTTCTTTTTTCCTTTCTTACTATTGTGTTCTCATTTGGAATTTTGTTTTTCTTGAATACCATCCATCCAAAATAGGTTACAGTGATATATATTGGATGCATGAAAATTTGGGTTAGAAAGATACAGAATTAATGTTTCTAGTCTCACATATCTAGTCACTCTGTCATACAGGATATCCAGTATAGTGTTAATAAGCTACCTGGCAATACTCCCCACCTGCGATCCATGTCTACCAAACAATATAAAATTCCCAAACCAAATAAGGAATTATTCATAAAAAGTTTCCAATACTCTGGAACTTTGCTCAGGAATAGTGTTCTAGTTGAGATTAGAAATGCCTACTCTATTTCCTTCTTCCAAACCCAATATATCCAGTGGCTTCAGAGATGCAGCTAAAATAAATAAATTCCTTTGTATGAGGTCCTCAAGGTAGATTAGTTCTTAGCTAATTGTGTTACCCTCTTTAAATAATGTCATTATTATTATTATTATTATTCTTATTATATTCTCAGAGTATAAATTTATATGTCGGAAGAAACAAGATTTTCTTTTTAGTTGTAACCATTTTTAATGTCAGTACATTAATGCAAGTTTCATTGTGACAAAAGGATCTTCCCAGTGTGTCATGAGCAAGGGGTACTGTTACGTATATGTAATTTAATTACTTGTCTGTGAGTTTTAAATTCTTTTTTTTTTAAATTTTATTTTTGTTTCATTACATTTTATTGTAATGATTATTTTCATGAGATTTGATATTTTTCCAGTAAATTCAGTTTGTTTAGAATGCACAAGTATGACTTAAGCACAATTTTTAGCTTACCCTGGTTCATAGATCTTGTAAACATCAAGATAAAATGATTGGCTATTGCCAAGGTCATATTTTGCTTGCGTGGTGGCTCTAATTTATAAACAACTTTTTTTTAATTGAATCTTATAGTAAGATTCGCTAAGTCTTTTAAGGCGTGAATGCAAATTATCAGTTTTTTAAATGCGATGTTCAAATTAGTGGTCACGTCATGCATCATGTGAGCCACCATATGATCTAAAATTGAGGCGTAGAACAGCCAATTGGTATTAAACTTATTCAGTTGAATCTTTACACCTTGAGGGTACAAGGTGTTTCTATTGTTGACGTCAGATTGTTTTTTTGAAGTTCATCTGTTGTTTGGGATTTAATAATTTATTCTCTAGAAAACTAAACAAGTGTACTTTTTTATAAAAAGTTCTGGGAGAAAGAAATTCATTGGAAATTTATTCTGGAATTCTAAACGGAAACATAAACTGATTCAACAAGGATCTGTTACCATAAGTACAACAACCTCATCTGACGTCATCGCCTCCATATTGGAATTTCATCGAGATTTGAACATAGATTCAATTAGAACTGTTTAGTGATAGGACTTATATTTTTCAATCCTAGGATTAAATTTTGGATTATATTCACAAACCGTAAGCCCTATTGCCAATTTTTACATTGTTTTCTAGGGAAATAAATTATTATTGTTAAAAATGACAAAGCTTGTTGGCTTCACTCTTTTGTTTTGTTACTTTTGTACGAGCCTACACGTAACAGAAGAAAATTGGGTTGTTCGTTTTGGGATATATGAATTTTGGCTAAAATGTTTCAGAAAATTGTTTTTTGAAATTTAAATTCCCCTTGTTTTTAAATCCCAAGTAATGTTTTAAATTTTGTTTGAAATCTTTAGTGAAAACAACAGGATTTCATTCACAATGCCATCAGAAGTGGAGACTTTTCTTTCTAGTCCTACTCAGGAGCAGTTGGATAGATGAGTTGCTTGAGCTTGCAAGAAAATACAATCTTTCTGAAGCAAAATCTACCTTAATGAAGCAAGAAATTAAAAACATTTTGATTCAATATTTGGTAGAGAAGAATGTTCTTGATAAAAGTGTTTTGGCTTTGGTCAGTAAGTTTGTATCAGACTCTGGCATAATGGTAAAGGAATTAAAAATGAAATACAAGATGGAATTGGAGTTAAGGAAGCTTGAGCTTCAGAAAGAGGAAAAACAAATGCAGTTACAATTTGAAAAAGAGGAGAGAGAGAGACAGGAAAGAGAGAATGATAAACAAATAAAATTAGAATTTGAGAAATAGGAGAGAGAGAGAGAGAGAGACAGGAAAGAGAGTGATAAACAAATGAAATTACAATTTGAGAAAGAGGAGAGAGAGACAGATGCAAAAAGAGAAGGATGAAAGAGAATTTCAAATTAGAATGAAAGAAATAGAGCTGGCAAGTGAAAAGCACATTTCCACTTCACATACAAATTCAAGTTTTGACATTACAAGAAATATCAGGTTAGTGCCCCCTTGTAGAGAAAAGGAAGTAGACAAATATTTTATTTATTTTGAAAAAGTTGCTGAAAATTTGAAATGACCAAGGGAGCATTGGACTCGGTTATTGCAATGTGTACTTTTTGGCAAAGCCCGAGATGTCTATACATCCCTGTCAGTACAGCAAAGTTTTGATTATGATTTGGTTAAGGAGTGCATCTTAAAGGGTTATGTGTTAGTCCCTGAGGCTTATTGGCAAAAATTCAGAAACTATAAAAAAGAAGCTGGACAAACTTATGTTGAATTTGCAAGAGAAAAAGAGCAGTTATTTAAGAGATGGTGCTTAGCTGAGAAAGTTGAACATGATTATGAAAGTCTCGAACAACTTGTATTACTTGAAGAGTTCAAGAACTGTGTTCATCATGACATTAAGACTCATCTTGAAGAGTATGAGATCGATACCTTGGAAAATGCTGCTCTTGCTGCTGACAAGTATTTAACTCATAAAGTTCCTGTTGTAGGCAAATCATTCACTCAGCAGTCTACTAGTAGAAAGGTGTTTCAGCCTAATACAACTCCTTCTAAAACTCAATCTGGCACAACTTTTAAAAATCAAGCTTCTGATAAGCTTAATTCAAAATCCTTGCCTATTCCTACGTGTACCTATTGCAAGAAAAAAGGACATGTCATTTCTGATTGCTTCAAATTGAAATATAGGCATCAGAATCAAGATAGACCTATCCCAAATGCTCTTATTTCTAAGAGGTCAAGGTCAAGGTCATGTATTGAAAGCAATACATTTGTTGGGTCTAATAAACCCCAGTCTGATTTTATTATGGAGAATTATGAACGATTCATGTCGAAGGATTCTATGTCACTCTTGGGTGATTTGGCCAATCCTATCCCTATTAAAATTTTAAGGGATACAGGAGCTTCTCAGAGTCTTTTATTATCAGGTACTTTGCCTTTTTCTGAGAAGTCTTGTTCTAATGAGAGTGTTCTCATTCAGGGAGCAGAGTGCAGTTTTGTTAATGTTCCTCTCCATTCTGTAAATTTGTCATCTGACTTGGTTTCAGGACATGTGACAGTCGGTATAGGATCTACTTTACCCGTTGAGGGCATTCATTTGTTACTAGGCAACGACCTAGCTGGAGACAAGGTTGTGGTTAATCCACTTGTAACTGACAAGCCTTCTTTGGATCAGAAAGTTAATCCTATTGAAAAAGAATACCCTGATTTATTCCCAGCTTGTGTAGTTACCAGAGCTATGGCAAAGAAAGCTCTTGAGAATGATTTTGATAAGGAAAATATTCCTTTAGCTGACACATGTATTGGTTAGGCTTTTGATGAGGTCACTTTCACTCCTAATTTGGATCAATCAAAAGATATTGATCACAGTGATCCTCTTTTAACTACCCATTCTCTTTTATCTAATCAGGGTGATAAACGACAATCACTTGTCGTGGAACAGGAAAAAGATCCTGAGATCTTCTGTTTGTTTCAGGGGGCCATTAGTGAAACTGAAGCCACTGAAGTACCTGTCTGTTATTTCATTAAAAATGGAATTCTTATGAGAAAATGGAGACCTCCCGAGGTACCTGCTGGTGACGAGTGGTCAGTGAACTATCAGATTGTAGTTCCAAAATCTTACAGACAGGAAATGCTTAGTGTGGCCCATGAAACTCCTCTGGCTGGTCATTTAGGGATAAATAAGACTTATCACAAGATCTTGACTCACTTTTATTGGCCAAAAATCAAAAGTGATGTTTGTAAATTTTGTAGATCTTGTCATACTTGTCAAAATGGTAGGAAAACCCAATCAGAATTCTTAAGGCTCATCTGCAACCTATTCCTGCATTTGACGAACCCTTTAGCATAATTATGGTAGATTGTGTTGGTCCCTTACCTAAGACCAAGTCAGGCAACCAGTATTTGTTGATCATTATGTGTGCGTCAACAAGATTCCCAGAGGCAATTCCTTTGAGGAATATTAAAAGCAAAACCATAGTAAAAGCTTTGATAAATGTTTTTACTCAATTTGGCCTTCATAAATCTGTCCAATCGGGTCAAAGGTCAAATTTTATGTCTGGAATTTTCCAGCTTGTTATGCTTGAATTTGGTACTTAGTAATTCAAGTCGAAAGTGAAATTATGGTTTCACAGAGCTTTACTTGAGAGAAGTTTTGAGTCTTGTAATAGAGTTCATTCTCTGTTGCTCATTCTTCAAATTTTTTTTTTCAAATTAGATTTTACGGCCCTTACAAAGTAAAGAAGAAAATGAACGAATTAAATTATAATAATAGTACTCTGATCTAAATAAATTAATGGAGTACCAGTATACTGAAAGAGATATCCAAGTAAATCATGCAATTAATTTAGTTGTACCTGTCCCACAAACTGAGGATTTAAGTGAAGAAATTCAATTGGACTCTGTTGATCTTGGAGCAACAAATCTTCGGAATTCGGAAATTATGAAAAATATGGACCAGAAACTTTTACATTTACAACAACAAGAAAGGAATGAACTTAAACAGTTATTATTCGAATATGAGCACTTGTTTCCAGATATTCCTACGAGGACAAACAAAATTTTTCATGATGTTGAAATTGTAGATTCAAAACCTGTGAAACAACACCCATAATAATAATAATAATAATAATGAGGACTTTGTATAGCGCCTAATCTTTAGAAGCTCTAAGCGCTTTACAATATTTGACAACACTTAAAAAAAAACATATATAATGATATGATTACAAAAATAAAAACAAACGCCACGAAAGTAGAAACAGAAAATATGCTGTAAATATTTAAGGCAAGTATACATTATTACGTCTTTAAGTCTGTTCTTGCAGTTGAAATAGGTGAGTTTTAAGAACGCTCTTGAATGCGATCACTGTGTCTTTGTGTCTAAGGGCAGTGGGCAATTCGTTCCACGTTGCTGGGCCCTGGTATGCAAAAGAGCGTTGTCCATATGATTTCATCTTCATAGTGGGAATAATGAGAATACAAGTGTCAGAAGAGGAGCGTAAGCATCTTGCAGGTGTGTACACATGGGTGAGGTCAGATATGTATGTTGGACTGGAACCCGTCAGTGAAACGTAACACAGAGAACAAATTTTGTGTTTAATTCTGGATCGTATGGATAGGCAGTGTAGGGTACAGAGCAGGGGGAGAGGCGTGCTCTGATCGTGGTACTCTAAGGATGATCCGAGAAGCTGTGTTTTGAACTTTTTGAAGTTTCTGAAGTAAATATTGAGACGAACCTGACAGAATTGAGTTACAATAGTCCAGTCTTGAAAGTACTAAGAAACACACAAGTGTTTTAGTGGCATCAACTGAAAGATACTTGTGAATGGAGCTGATTCGTCTCAGCTCAAGATATGCAGCCTTGCATATGTTCATGATATGTTGATGCAATGAGAGAGTACTGTCAAGAGTGACACCGATGTTTCGTACTGACTGTGTGAATTTAATGTTGGTGTTGCTGATATTTATTGTCTGAGGTAAAGGATGTGAATGAGAAAGTCTTTGTGTTGTAATCAGGATGGCTTCAGTTTTGTCATCATTCATCTGCAGCTTGTTACATATCATCCATGATTTTACATCGGAAATGCACCTCTCTACGCCTTGGATGGTAGCTTCAACTTCAGTTGGATGGCTAGATTTGTATATTTGGGTGTCATTTAGCATACAATTGGTGAGACACTGGATGATGATCTGTGACACTTGAGAGTGGCTGAGTGTATAGAATGAAGAGAACAGGTCCAAGAACAGACCCCTGTGAAACACCACAGCATAGATCAACTGGGCTGGAGTGTTTTCCATTTGCGGACACAATTTGTGTCCTGTTGACAAAGTAGGACTTGAACCATAGTAAGGCCGTATCGTGAATGCCAAATACATGCTGATTTTTGTTGTTGTTGTTGTTGTAGGGTTTAACGCCATTTTTCAGCACAAGATAGGCTATACATGGCGGCCAGTATAATTGGTGGAGGAAGAACCCTGGAAAACCCCGGGAAGAACCACCGACCCACGAGAAGCTACTGGCACGCTTTCTCACGTACCCACGTTAGCCGAGCCTGAGACTCGAACACACGCAGACAGAGGTGAGATGGCAGTGATCCGTAACGGTGAGCGCTTTAGACCACTCGGCCACTCGGGGCCCCAATACATGCTGAAGACGATGAAGTAATATATCATGGTCTATAGTGTCAGATGCTGTAGACAAGTCAAGGAGAGTGAGGACTGTAATCTTTCCGCCATCCAAAGCAGAGAGGTCATTGACTACTTTCAGAAGAGTAGTTTCAGTACTGTGGCAAGGGCGATATGCAGACTGTACATTGCTAAAAAGACTGTTTGAATTCAGATGAGATACAAGTTGGGATAGAACAACTTTTTCTAAGATTTTTTGACATAAATGGGAGATTAGAAACTGGGCGGTAGTTCTTTAAATTATTATGGTCGAGTGTTGGTTTCTTTAGCAGAGACTTTACAATGGCAGTTTTGTAAAATGATGGGAATTCCCCAGATGAGAGAGAGGTATTAATAACATCAGTTAGTGAAGGCAATATTGGATCCAAGCAGCAGCAGTGACGTCGGAATCGGATCCAGTTCACATAACTTTGGTGCACTCTTCATCACGATTGTACGTACTAAATCCATAGAGACAGGTTCAAATGCTGCTAACGGTTGCCGCTGAAATTCTGTATCGCAACTGTATGGTGACGACGAGTCAACTGAAATTGTGTTGTCAAGTTTATCTCTGATGGTTTGTACTTTGCAACGGAAGAAATTTGCAAACAGATCCGGAAGGTCGACTAGAGAGAAGGTAGCTGGAAGTGGTGTACATTTGTTCCTTGACATTAGCTTGTTAGTAATCTCTCAAGTTAAACCTATAGAACCCTCTCAAACAGGAATACTTGAAAAAGAAAATTCAGTATTTGCTGGAGAACGATTTCATAGAGCCCAGTAAAAGTGACTGGAGTTCACCATGTATACTTGTTCCGAAACCAGATAAAACTTTCCGTGTGTGCATTGATTATAGGAAGGTAAACAGTGTGACAAAAAGAGATTCATTTCCATTACCAAGAATCGATGACTGTATTGATAAAATTGGAAATGCCAAGTACGTCACCAAATTTGACCTTCTGAAATGATTTTGGCAAATTCCACTAACGGAAAGAGCAAAGGAAATTTCGGCATTTGTGACTCCAGATGGACTCTATCAATATAAAGTAACGCCGTTCATGATAAACGGTTCCCCAAGTACTTTTCAACGCTTGATGAATATGATTACCTCTTCTCTAGATAATTGTGATGCTTACATTGATGATGTCATCATCCACAATGACACCTGGAAAGGACATCTAGCCACGATTTGGAAATTCTTTCGAAGACTCACTGATGCAAATTTGACAATTTATCTAAAAGAGTTTTGCCATGCTTGTGTAACTTTTCTAGGACATATTGTGGGACATGGTCAAGTTAAACCTATAGATGCTAAGGTCAAGGCTATGTCTGATTTCCCTGTGCCTGTCAGTAAGAAGCAACTGATGCGGTTTTTGGGTATGGGTGGCTACTATCAGATATTTTGTTCCAATTTTTCTAATATTGCAGAACCGCTGACAAACTTGTTGAGTAAGAAAAACAAGTTTCTTTGGACTGAAAAATGTCAGGATACTTTTGATAGGTTAAAAGCCATACTCAAAAGTGCGCCGGTTCTTACAGCTCCAAATTTCAATCAATCTTTTAAATTATCTGTTGATGCAAGTGATGTTGGGGTTGGAACAGTATTGATTCAAGAAGATAGAAATGGTGTTGACCACCCAGTGTGCTATTTCTCTAAGAAATTAAATAAGCACCAAAGAAATTACTCAACAATCGAGAAGGAATGTTTGGCTTTAATAATGGCATTACAGTATTTTGAAGTTTACATTAGCTCAGCTCCTTCTCCGGTTGTTGTGTTTAGTGATCACAATCCCCTTACTTTCATCGACAAGATGAAAAATAAAAATCAAAGATTATTAAGGTGGAGTTTGTTTTTACAAGAATATAATCTTAACATCAGTCACATCAAAGGAAAAGACAATTTGATTGCAGATGCACTTTCCCATGTATAGAAATATTATTTCATGTACACTTTGTATACTTCATAAGAGTTTTCTTATGTAATTTTGCTTTACCTCGTGTATAATTTACATATGGTAAAAAGAAAGCTTTATTACATAAATCTTTCTTTTTCTTTATGGGGGGAAGTGTTCGTATATGTAAGTTAGTTACTTGTGTGTAAGTTTTAGATTCTTTTTTTTTTTATTATTTTATTTTTGTTTCATTACATTTTATTGTAATGATTATTTTCATGGGATTTGATATTTTTTCCAGTAAATTCAGTTTGTTTAGAACGCACAAGTATGACAAGCGCTATTTTTAGCTCACCCTCGTTCATTGATTTTGTAAACATCAAGATAAAATGATTGGCTATTGGCAAGGTCATTTTTTGCTTGTGTGGTGGCTCTAATTTGTAAACAACTTTTTTTTATTGAATCTTATAGTAAGATTCGCTAAGTCTTTTAAGGCGTGCGTGCAAATTATCATTTGTTTTAATGCGATGTTCAAATTAGTGGTCACGTAATCCATCACGTGAGCCACCATGTGATCTAAAATTGAGGCTTAAAACAGCCAATTGGTATTAAATTTATTCAGTCGTATCTTTACACCTTGAGGGTACAAGGTGTTTCTATTGTTGACATCAGATTGTTTTTTTGAAGTTCATCTGTTGTTTGGGATTTAATAATTTATTCTCTAGAAACTAAACAAGTGTACTTTTTTATAAAAAGTTCTGGGAGAAAGAAATTCATTGGAAATTTATTCTGGAATTCTAAACGGAAACATAAACTGTGATTCAACGAGGATCTGCTGCCATAAGTACAACGACCTCATCTGACGTCATCGCCTCCACATTGGAATTTCATCGAGATTCGAACATAGATTCAATTAGAACTGTTTAGTGATAGGATTTATATTTTCAATCCTAGGATTAAATTTTGGATTATATTCACAAACCGTAAGTCCTATTGCCAATTTTTACATTGTTTTCTAGGGAAATAAATTATTTTTGTTAAAATTTACAAAGCTTGTTGGCTTCACTCTTTTGTTTTGTTACTTTTGTACGAGCCTACACGTAAAAGTACAAATTCCAATAATTAGATTTTCAGTTACATTTTTTAAAATAATGGTTCAGCAGATGGTAGGATCATGCCAAAATGCCATTCTGTGATTTCTTCTAATTACATCTGACTTTCAAATAGTATAAAACAAAACATTTTCATTAGGTCATGCATTCTTAGAGTAGATGTAATAGTGGTACAGTATATACTAGTCTAATAATAATAATAATAACAATAATAATAATAATCAGGAAAGATAATGATCATGATTGCAAGGTTTTACAGAATAATATCAATAATAATCTTATTAATGAGCATTTTTCTCCTTTCTGGTGCTGTCTCTAAAGCTGCCTTTAAGAAGTTATTCAACATATGATGATTTTTCTAAACTTGGAATGCAGATTGCAAGCAAAATCAATATCTATTTGCTCAAAGTCTAGTACTGTTTAGCATCTCTGTGTTAGTACGAAAAACATGCTACAAGATATGGCTGGTGTATGCTTCATTAATGGAACTAATTCAAATGAAAATGAATGTTACCATTTTTGACATAATATCCGTACTATACTACAAAAAAAAACTTTATTGGGGTAAATTTTATGACATTTAAGCTGATTATAATATTGTGTACCAGTTTTCCCATCATCTTCATGCACATACAGTAACAGCTTCCATTTTCTGTTTTTGAAGTTTTCATCTTTGGATTTGTTGTTGTTGTTGTTGTTGTGGTTGTTGTTGTTGTATTGTTGTGGTTTAAATGCCATTTTTCAGCACATGATAGGGTATACGTGGCAGCCAGTATATCTGGTAGAGGAAGAACCTGGGTAAACCCCGGGTAAAA
>JAECUM010009586.1:0-21187 GCA_016617855.1 Megalonaias nervosa | reverse complement strand
TATATATATATATTGTAAAGTATATGTAATTTAATTACTTGTGTGTTAGTTTTAAATTCGTTTTTTCAATTTTATTTTTGTTTCATTACATTTTGTTATAATGATAATTTTCACGGAGTTTGACTATTTTCGAAAAATCACATCTCTGTTTTGACCTGATTTGAACGTAAAAGGTATTATATTATCAGTATTTTTAGCTCATCTTAGTCGAGACGTTTTGTAAACATTGAGTGAAAATCATTGGTCATTACCAAGGTCATGTTCAACCAGCGTGTTAGTCTGTTGTAAACAGTTTCATTTTTAAATTCATTTCCAGCGTGGGAATCTGATCCTTATTTAGGGCTATTATAGCGTACGTGATAGTTGGCATTTTTGTTACTGCGCTGTTCAAATTAGTGATCACGTAGCCCGTCACGTGAGCCACAATGTGATCTAAAATCGAGGCTTAAAACAGCCATTTGCTAGTAGACCCAAGCAGTCGTAAAATATACCTTCAGGCCGAAAGGTATTCTTCTTGTTGCTATTTGATTTGAGTTTATTATTTAAAATTATTTATTCACCCTGGAAAATACTCGTCTTCTTTATAAAAGTTCTGGGACAAAGACATTCAGTGGAAATTTATTCTGGAATTCTAAACAGATCCATATAAATTTTGATTCAACGAGGAACTGTTGCCGTCAGTACAATGACCTCATCTGACGTCATCGCCTTCCATATTGGAACTTCATCGAGATTCAAACCTGGATTCAATTAGAACTGTTTAGTAATAGGACTTACATTTTTCAATTCAAGAATTAAATTTCGGATTATATTCACAAACCGTAAGACCTATTTCATATATTTACCTTGTTTTCTAGGGAAATAAATTATTTTGTTAAATTTACAAAGCTTGTTGACTTCACTCTTTTCTTTTGTTACATTTGTACGAGCCTTCACGTAACAATTTATACAGAGAGAGAGAGAGAGAGAGAGAGAGAGAGAGAGAGAGAGAGAGAGAGAGAGAGAGAGAGAGAGAGAGAGAGAGAGAGAGAGAGAGAGAGTTATGGTCGTCATCGCCACCGATGGACTAACAGACACACATGTATGTATGCATGTATGTATGTATATATGCATGCATAATAAAAAAGGAAACAATAACAAGGTCATAGATGATGATATTACACTACTTTCAGAAATGATAATTTTTTGA
Source organism: Megalonaias nervosa (assembly GCA_016617855.1). Lineage (NCBI taxonomy): Eukaryota > Metazoa > Mollusca > Bivalvia > Unionida > Unionidae > Megalonaias > Megalonaias nervosa. The sequence goes on along the minus strand of JAECUM010009586.1, from coordinate 19,998 downwards.
TTATGGAAGAGTCAGTTCATTGGCAAACAAAGATGTGGTTCTTTGTATTATTTTCAAAATTAAGCTATAATACGATGGAATGAATTCTTTAACAGATACAGATGAGCAATCAAGATGGATCCACTTTTCTATAGGAAAGTCACGATCTTAAAGATGAGGGATTAAAAGAAAACAATTAAACATATGTAATATGTGTACCAGGTGGACACGTTATTAACAAAACATATATTACAGTGACCGCTCCGGTGGCCTAGTGGTTAGAGCTTCCGCCTCGGATGCGGGAGGTCGTGGGTTCGATTCCTGGCCGAGTCATACCAAAGACTTATAAAAATGGTACTAACTGCTGCCTCGCTTGGCGCTCAGCATTAAGAGGTTAGTGTTAGGACTAGTTGGCCTGTTGTCAGGATAATGTGACTGGGTGGGACATCATGCTACAGGTCTGCGGCATGATGCCCCAGTGCTAGACATCACTATAAACTACCACACTGCAGACATCGTAGCGATATGACTGAAAGATTGTTAAAGCTACATTAAAAATCCAAATCACACACACACACACACACACACACACACACACACACACACACAAACAAACATTACAGTCTTCTTTTAAATAACTAAAAGATTTGTATTAGATTATAAACATTACAGATTGAAGAGTAAAATTAGATAGCGACATTTCGTTTTTGTTACCGAGTGACACCGTGATGCAAAAGCTACAATCCTTGTACTCGTTGAACTCAGTATAAATCCTGCAATCAATCTCGGTGCATCAGTTGATTGCACAGGCTGATAAGCTGTAGGTGACATCACGAGAACAAACTCTTCCGGACAAATTATTACGACAAAAGGAGTAAAACATATGTAGAAATGAAACCTTATGCTGATGCTTGTGATAACGACGATTCTTAGGCAGGCGCTGTCCCTGACATGATTAACAAGCCGCTTTAGAAACTGTTATAAAACAGAATTGACCATGAAATAAACAAACAATCATTTATAACGATACCAATGGTTGCAGGACCTATTATAGTTTACCTTTTGAAATATTTTATGAATTATGGCTTTGTCATCTGCGGATATGATACTATTTAAAAAAAAAAAAAGACCCCAGCTACTTTGACGGTCTTCGCTAGTTGGTTTTATCCGTTTTAATGCTTCGATTTCGCATTTGATAAAAAATGTAAATACCACTGCAATTTCTGACAAAATAAGTAAATTATGTTTAACTTGGAAGGAAACACTTTAGCTGACACTTCTATCACTCTACGCTACCAATAAGTCCTGCCACTGCTTCGGGGTTAACTCAAACAAATATTACGAATATTAATTATGCCTTTTTTATTTTCGTCAATATGCGAGTTCAACGGGTTCAAAACCCTATACATTACTAATTCATTAGTCAGAATTTTCTATTCCTTATAAAATATCAAAACTGTCTGCTGTCTCTCAGACGGGTACACGTGTTTTTTGCTTCATAAATATTTCCACATAATCGACTATTTCCCTTGAAGGAGATGTTCTCGGCCTACCTTTATTTATAGCATCTTTAACAGTCTTCCATCCATCACTAAAACGTTTGACGGATCGGCTGATTCCATATTTAGCAAGTCTTTTAGGTACATAAACAGCATCTGCGGAAGCTTTTTTCTGTATAAAGGATTTTTCTAATTTTGCATAATTTTATAATCACTCTCTGTTCGAAAATGGATAAATCTGCTTCGCCCCATATAAAAAAATGTTGTCATTAAATGTGTGGCGTCAGGAACTTAAAAGTGACGCGGTGTCCTAAATTGGAACGTTTTCAATTATAGATGAGCGAATATTAATGTTGTTGTGTTGCTTTATTGAGAAGATATTGAATTTGTTCTAGAACGTTTCGACCAACCCTCGAATTTATGCATGTATTCATTGTACCTAACTGTTCTTTTTCTTTAATATTTTTAAATATTGTTTTCTGTAGAATACAGTTTTGACAAGGTTTACGCTTACTGCTAGTTCTGTAAAACTCAGTTATATCTCTTTATATATCGTATATGGGACATGATTTCAAATTCAGAGTTAACAATTGCATGTAACTCCATGTGTGTGTCACGTTATAAACCATCTTGCAAAGTAACCCTTTTATAACCTTTAAATTATGATGAGCTGACTTTCCAAATTTCATTGATCATATCATAGAAAATAGAAAAGAGAGAAAGAACAAAAGATCTTAGGCAAGCAAAAAACAGGAAATGGTTATTTCTCACAAGCGGAAATATACATGTAGAAATGAATTTGGCTGGCAACTTGTAAAATTTTCACAATAATTAAATCAAGCGAAGTTGAACGTTTGAAGAAAGAACAAGAAGACAGAACACGAAACTAAATTATCACAAACTGAAAGAAATGATGCACGACAACGAATTTCAAATATATTATATTATCTGGTCGGCGGTGGCATAGCTGTTTTAGGTATTTTGTTGAAGATGTTAAATTATATGCACACAAAAAAAATGTTGACTGAATTGATAAACATCAACACAATGTATGGGACAATGTTAAACATCAACACAATGTATGATACAAATGATAAACATCAACACAATGTATGAGACAACGTTAAACAGCAACACAATGTATGAGACAATGTTAAATTCTACTCTGAGTTTAGCCTATATCATGCAATTCAAACATCTATTGTGGTTTACAATTGGCCCACAGTCAAAATTAGACATTGAAGAAATTGTAAAGCTAATTATTCCGGTTTTTAACCAGTTCACAACTGAATACCTGAAAAGCTTATGTGCTTTTACCTGACAAATTGCAAGTCGATACATAACGACGCATGTCTGAAGAAGAATGATTCCACCGAAGCAACCTTTACTGTGATCTTGTCAGGCACAAGCAGTGAGTGTTTAAGGAGCAAAGGATGATTACATTTTTGTTTTAGAAAGCAGTCCAAAGAAAATATATGTAGCAACTGCAAGCAGATTGGAGAAGCAATTGAGAAGGAGAATCGCTGAAGGAAAACGTAAAGAAAAAAAAAAAAAACCAGTACAACCTACCTTAATACAACCGGTTATCATTCTTACGTCTACGATGTCTCTTTCAGATATATAAATAGCATTTATATGTATTTCATTATTTCCAATAATTTTTTCATACACCCTTTTTATTTCTTATAATGGTATACATAGAAATATTTATAAAAGGTTGCTGAATATCAGAATCTTACGTGATACAAAATTTATTTTATATGACTTTTCAGCTGCAAGTACGCCTTTAAAAATATATGATTTGAATATTAATAAAAATCTATTGTTAATAAAATTATTGGCAAATTGAATGCACTTCTAAAACCATACGTTGTAACATGAACATATTGTAATACAAGGATTAAACCATATTTGTGTTTCTAAACAATGTCCAGCTGTGGCCATTTTTAATTATAGGACTAGTTATAAACATGCTTCAAAAACTTTATCGAGTGAAATTCTTTTCTTCCAAAATCAAATGAAAATAAATTATCAACAGTTGATGCTTAAAATGGCAACGAATTGTTTCTATTTAAATTCATCAGACAACATTATTCTAAGCATGTAAGTTCCAAAACATTTACAAACTTAAATATAATAATCATATCCCCCCCCCCAAACCATAATAATCCTTCAGTGAGGTTTCATATGACTTAATCTGATATCTGATGCAATAAGTTACATCTGTGACACTTTATAACGTGTGTTTACCGTGTGAACATGTTAGACACAGCCAGATAATGCACGGCGTTTTGGCATTGTTGAAAACGGTAGTACAGGGGACATAACTTCGTGGAGAGATAACTGTAGTGAGCTAAATATCCTCAGCAAGAAATAATTTGTGTAATTTAAGCTAATGCAACATGCATTGTTTTGCTCTGTGCGCGTTTTCCTTGCATCCACTATAACTCATGTAGCAACCGAGATTAAAGAGTAGCATGGCATCATGAGGAATCCTGTATTTTCAATGCTGAAAATAGTTATAGTATTTTTTTCTGTCCTTACTTTAATACCGGATATATTTCATGGTGTGGTATTAAAAAAACGTGATTTAACGAGCGGCGCAGCCGCGAATTAAAGTATATCGTTTCTGTAATACAAAATGAAACACGGGGGGTATTTTGAAAAGTTCTGAACTTTTTGTTGAACCTGTCAATTAATTTAATGCCAATCGATAAACAAAATAACACCCTATTAAATGATATGCAGCTGCACGCACAGTAAGCCCGACACCTGCAGATATATGCGTGTGACGTAACATAGGCTAGTGACAGTGACGTAAACCTTAGAGAAAGAGAAACAATTCTGCTATTAATCAAAGGACATACTGCGAAACCAACCAGTTTAGGAAAATCGACAAAAGATTTATTTCTTTAAGTTACAAAGTGAAACTTTAAGAAACACTGATATCATTGTGAATTCAGTCTCAGATAATCCTACACGTCCTATCACAATTCCAAAAGTATAGACTGTCCTGAATGATATCCAATAGTCCTGAATGTCCCGACTTACCAATACTCTTGCATATCCTGATGTAGCACAATGATATAATCCATAATGTCTTTGAATGAGTTCTCAATAATCGCAAAGTAGTATTTTAGTTCGAAAAGTCAATTAGCATTTTGTAACTCCAGTGAATAATCTAAATAAATAAATCTTCTCAAATATTATATGAAAACAACTGTAAATGATTCGACAGGTTGATCATAAAGCAGGAAAGAATAATTGATCACCAAACCTCTACTTATACACATTTCACTTGTCCTACGTCGCAGTAGAATGTTCTGGAAAACTGATCATTTTCATGGAACATTCCACTAACCCTTGGACTCAAATTCTAGTAAGCATCTTGTTTATCACTTATAATCATGAAAAAATTCAACAATCACAAACATGACAAAAGTCAGGCATGCAAAACATATCTACAGTCCTCAATCACAATCATGACAAAAATCATGTATGCAAAAAACTCTTTCCATAACTATCAATCACATACAAAAGTCAAGTACACCATATAAATTAAATATAACTAACACATCCCCTCGTAATGAAAAAGTGTGTGTGTATGTGTGTTTGATTTGGATTTTTAACGTAGCTTTACAAAATTTTCAATTATGTCGTTATGATATCTGCATTGTGCCAGTTTATAGTGAGGTCTATCATGCAGCATCATGCTGTAGACATGTAGCTGGGGTTCTAACCCGCGACCTTCCGCATAAGTGGGGGACACTCTAGCCACTTAGGCAACGGGATCGGTCACATAATGTAAAAGAAAGATTTATACAAAAATCTTTCTTTTACATATTGTCAAATATACACATGATACTACAATAATTAAAATTACATATAATGATGTTTTATGAATGACAAAAAGAATACACAAAATAAAGCAATATAGTACTTCTATACATGGAAGATGGCATATGCAGTCACATTATCTTTATCTCTGATGTGTCTAATGTCAGTATTATATATATGCAGCATCAACATTCATCTCAGCAATATCTGATGTTTGTTTTTCATTTGTTAATGAGAGTAAGGTGGTTGTGATCAATGAACACAATAATCGGAGAAGGAGGTGAACTAATATACACTTCAAAATGTTGCAAAGCCAGTATCAAAGCCAAATGTTCCTTCTTGGATAATTTCTCCGGTGCTTGTTTATTTTTTTATAATAAAAAGTAACATTTATAATCCACACCATTTTTATCACCTTCAATCAGTACTCCTTAACCCCTACATCATTTGCATCAACATACATTTTAAATAATATTCTGAAATTTGGAGGTAAAGGTATTGGTATACTTTTAAGTATGACCTTTAATTTCTCAAAAGATTCCAGACAAACATTTTCATACCAAACGGCATCAATTTATATTGATAAAGTCCATCTGGAATTTCAAATCCCGAAATTTAATTTGCTCATTCAGTGAGTGTAATTTGCCAAAATCCTATCAGAAGGTCAGAATAAATAACATTTTGCATTTCGAATTTTGTCGATGCAGTCATCTATTCTTGGCATTGGAAATTAATCTGTTTTAGTCACACTGTTGACTTTTCTCGAGTCAGTTCACATGCGGAGTTTATTATCTTGTATAGGTACAATAATGCATGGTGAACTCCAGTTACATTTATTTGGCTCTATGAAAGCATACTCCAGTTACATTTATTTGGCTCTATGAAAGCATACTCCAAACCTACTGAATTTTTTTTTTTTTTTAAACAAAGAGGATTCTTCCAGTCAAGATGCTGTTTCAGAGATAAAGAATCTATAATCTCAACGTCATGATAGATTTTATTTGTTCGTGTAGGAACATCAGAAAACAAGTGCTCACCATTCACATAATAGCTGTTTTTATGCATTCATGTTCTTAGGTTGTAGACGTGAAAGTTCCTAGTCCGGATTCTTTAGTATTTCTGAATTCCGAATATTGGCAAAACCAGTCGCTGCAATCAGATTGCATTCCATCGTTTATATCCTCGCAGAGTGGGACAGGTACAACTAAACTGATTGAATATTTAAATCGGCTATCACTACCAAGCTGCTCCTTGTACATAAGTATATCACAAAGTTGTTTATGTTTCCGCCTTTCATGAGTGTTAATGAAATAATTTAAGTCATTTTCTTTCTTTTCATATGTATAAGGACCATAAAACGTAGCCCGAAGATGATCTTGAAGTATGACCAAGAGTACTAGAACTCTCATCAGGCTCAAAACTCCTTTCCTGTGTATTTCTCTCATAGTTTAATTTTATTTTGACTGGGTAGAGTGAAGATTAGTTATTGCTTCTTCACAAGCCTTTGACAACTTTATTTGAAATCGGACATAGTCAAGAACATTAATCTTTGAATCTTCATTTGAAAGAAGTTTCTCTTCTAATAACTTCAAGGACATATGGACGGTATGTCCAAAAACTAGTTCAAAAGAACTTAAACCTAATGATTCTTGAACTAAGTCACTAACAGTAAATAACCGCAAATAAACAACCTCATCCCAATCGTTTCCGTTATCAAAACAATATGACCGAATCATATTCTTCAAAGTTTGATGAAATCTTTCCAAAGTCCCTTGATGTTCAGGACGATAGACGATTTAAAGTGTTGGATGCTTAATTCATTCATAACTTGTTGAAAACTTTTAGACATAATTCACTGGACTGATTTGCGAAGGTAAACAAGTGGAAACAAAAACTTTTTCAAAGCTTTTACAATGGTTTTAGTTTCAATATTTCTCAGAGGAATTGCCTCTGGAAATCTTGTGGACGCACAAGTTATGGTCAACAAGGATTGGTTGCATGACTTGGTCTTAGGCAAGGGATCGACAGGTCTACTATTGTTCTGTTAAATAATTCGTCAGTTGCGGGAATATGTTACAAATGAGCCATGTGTATTTTCTGATTATTTTCCTACCATTTGACAGGTGTGACAAGATCTATTGTGCTTAGAATCAAAATTTTTCAAATAAAATACAAATTAATCAAGATCTTGTGATACGTCTTATTGACCCATAAATGGCCATCCAAGAGAGTATGGGGTAGACCAAGAATGTCCTGTGGATATGACCTGGAACAACAATCTGGTAGCCCACTGGGTATACGTCACCAAAGGGTACCTCAGGTGATCTCCATTTTCTCATAAGGACCCTCTTTGTCACAAAGTAGCAAACTTGAACTCGTGTGGCTATAGTTTCGCTAATATCCATGTGAAACGAACAGGAGATCTCGGTATATTGTTCCTGTTCTACAACGAGTGATTGTCTTTTGTCACCCAGATTAGAATCAAGAGAATGAGTAGCAAAAAGAGGAACACTGATCGATATCTATTAATTGGTCAATACTAGCAGCACTCGTGGCCTCATCAAAAGACTGACCAATTAATGTGTAAGGTAAAGGAATAGTTTCCTGATCAACATTGTTCTCAAGAGCTCTTTTTGCCATAGCTCTGGTAACTGGAGAAGCAGGATTCCAATCAGAGATTTCACTCTCAATAATATCATCTTTCTGATCCCAACAAGACTTGTCAGGTTATAAGTGAATTAACCACGACTTTATCACCAGCTATTGACTAGTTAATAAATGAATACCTTGAATAGGTACAGAAATAACTGCTCCAAATCGACAAAAAGCCGCACACTACTCCCTAAAGAAAAACACCTTCGCTAGAAGAATATCTCTCAGACAAAGGCAAATAACATTATGAAAATATTCTGAGAAGCTTATGTGTCCCTTAAAATTTTATTAGGTATAGGCTTGGCAAATACAGCAGTCAGTGATATAGAACATTCAGACATGAATGATTCATAATTCTATAAAAGAACAGACTGGGCTTAATTTGACACAAGAAACGTATTGCTTTCAAAACAAGACCGTAACCTTGACCTCTTTGATATAAGAACATTTGGAATATTTCTGTCTTTTTAATGTTGCTTATTTTACAACCTGTAGCAATCGGCAATGATGGCATGTAGGAGGAGATTTCTGATCAGTCTTAACTGATGTTTGATTGTTAAACATTGTACTATACTGAGAACTGGAAGTACTGAGATTAACATTTAGCATTAACGAAAATTTGAGAAGACTATTATCAGAGACAGGTAATAAGAAAACTGCTTGCAATGCATGAAGAAAAAAAAAATAGAATATTAGATTTTCAAACAAGGATCTTTTGATACTGTTCATTACTATAAATAGAAAAGGTGATCCAGAAACGTTTAATAACTCATTTATAGAATTAAACCTTCGTGTCTGTAGAAGGGCTACCGAGTATGGTTTATTCCCATGGTTGCCAGCTGAGGTAACAGTTTGCAGAAGCCACAAAGTATTTCAACGAAATCACAAATAAATTAGTAACATAAGTTATATTAATTATTCCACTGACAATCATTGTATCTGGCTTGATTTAATGAGTACACACAAAACAAGACTGAATGGTATTGTTCATAAATAAGCAACTGTGCAACAATGTACACCACTACTGATTAAATGGACAAAATGTAGATGCTCTCAAAAAGTATGGTTTGATTCAGTTACTCATTTCAACATTCACAACAATCAGTTAAAATCAAAAATGTCGTAGGCATTGTCACCTAACCCCTACGGTATAATTTGTAACACCGGAGAAGGGCAGACAATTTATAAATTCAGATAGCTCCAACTCCCCAGTCAGCAACGCCGACGGTCTAGGTGTATATAAAAGACTCAAGGTGAAAGGTATAACAATTTAATAAATATCAACGTATTCAACTATTTCATCTACAATTTCTCAAAAAATGCTTTAGACAAATACAAACACTGACATATTCCATTACCAATTACTATCCTCATATGAAATTACGGTCTTAATACAGCCTGTTTCCCTTCGGTGTTGATTCTGTTACTCATCTGTCCGCCTCTCGGTTTTCTCTTCTGGTAGTTCCGGTATCCTCGTCTCCGTGCTCTCCTTGGACTTCCGGAACTCTCTTCCAGACTCCCTTCCGGTACTACTCCTCCACCCAACTGCTTGCGTCACGATAGACCTCCCACGTGGTCCCAACGTGTCTTCCTTCTTTACGATTCTCGGGTGTCGACTCTCGCTCCCACCCGGAAAGCTTCCTCAGAAGCCTTTTGTTCCAAATCCAAACTAGAATTTCACAAGAATTCCTTCCCGCCCTATTACTTTTTTTTGGGGGGGGGGGCACCAGACAGATGCCACCCCACCCCCACTTAGTCAAAAAAACTGAAAAGTATTTCATGTGTTTTTGTATCCCCCTAAGGTGCGTTGTAATGTAGTTTTTATAATAGAATTTAGATCAAAAATTTAATTAATATAAATTTTTGACGGGGTATTTCTTGTTCCCTAGTGTTCCTATAGGTGTGTTCATCCGATCAAATTTCAATTATTTTCTCGGAATCCTTCACCTAGTTTTCCATTTGTGACCTTTGCCAAGGGTCCTGTGTTTGCTATTATGTAGTATGCTATATTGTTGTGAGTGCTATAGATATCTTGTAAGGACGGCATTTAAATCAAATTCAATCTCCCCAAGTTTTTTCATCCTAGAGCATAATGATGTTTTTATTTATTTAAAGAATATAAATTTATGAGATAAATTAATTTTTTAATTTTGAATCTGTTTGAAAAAGAGACGGTGCTTCTATAAACAAAAAACAACTTAAAATAAACTTATTGTTTTTGTGTAAGTATTTGATTGTGTGGCGTCTCTTTTTTTATACTTTCTATATTAATTATATTTTTTGCATCATGCAAGGAGCCGCATTTCTTTATTGTTTTCTTGCTCCTCCTTACATTTAGGATGCCTCTCCATTTTACCTTTTCTAGAAATATTTAGAAATGGCCTAAAATATCAAAAAGAAAAGAAAAAAATATTTTATTTTTTGTTGTATTAGGTGTTAGTTGGGTCACCCTTTGTTAGTATCTTATTCCCTTCTGCATGTGCTGTTTGTCCATGTGCTACACATGGATTTTTCTGGGGCTCTTTCGCAGGCCTGTCCACTTCGCGTGGCGCCATGTGACTTAGCCCCGCGACGTCTGTGTCCCGTACTTCTTCCATGTGTAGATCCCTGTCCCATAAATAGAAAGAAAATGTTATTATATGTTACTTGGTTATTGGGTAACCCTGTTGCATTCCAGTTATATGTTAATTTCTATGGTATCGGAAAATATGTGTTATCTCTTATAAGTTACTTTTTATGACTATGACTTGTCCACAGAGTTTCATTGTGGTTATTATATTGTTACAAGCCAGGGGTCTTCGCTTGACCGAGCGGTGTCAAAACCCTGCGCGATTCCCGCTAGAAGTCATAAGTTTACCCCAAATTTCCAAAGACTTCTATACAACTTCAGTTGTAAGTTAGGAAGCCCGACGTGTCCATTCTATACATAAATTTTACTCTAATCAATGTAAAACCACAGATTTCCAAATTTGCCAAATATCTATCAACCGCACGTTTGCATAGTTTCCCTTCATCAACTTTCCGTACCGTCAGCAGTTCACGCCGTAGAAACTCTACAAATATCCCCTACCACAGGGAACTGCTTTAACTACGCCACCTTAGGCCAGTCAATCCATGGTTCCAAGGCACATTACGCCAATACAACTACATCACATTTGCCACCATGGCGACATAAACGGTATCTGCAGAGTCCCTTCTCATTTTATTCCATTGTGTAATTTACCGGTTCCCTACCGTAAATACTGCCACTGCAGTCACAACACCAAGGTACACTACTAGATTTTATTAAGGACTACATTATGACAGGGACAGTCATGCGGTTTGGGTCTAATTCGCTACTCACTGACCATGGCATCATGGAAACTCACTAATACTTTCTCTCCGTGACGTTGGCTCCTAATAATTGGCTAATTATTTCGGGCTACGGAATATTTCCATTGCACCGAATTCCAATAATCAAACAAGTAAAATCACACAAATCTAAGAATTCCTTAAACGGGGCGCTATAACCAAATGCGCATCTCCAAAATTTATTACAATATTGTCAGCCAGTTTCATATAGGTTTCTTTACTAAAATTTCCATCTAAATAGAGTAACATGTTTTTCCGATATTTTTCGTTTTTAGTTAATTGTGCGATTATATTATTTGTTGTGTAGGTATTTAAAAATGATGATTTGTATTTTTAGTGCATTAATTCTTTCCCACTGCCCCCATATTTTTTCCCAGCTCACTCCCCATATTTCTTGTTCTACCTTGTTCCTTATATTTTTTTGTGTTTATTTCCCTAATCCATTCGTAGGTTTTATATTTATTTATCTCCCACAGTTCATTGTTGTCTCTATATTGTACCAATACATTTTTAATATATCTGAATCTCCTAGGGACTTCTGTTCTTTTGATTAATGCATTGTTTTTATATATATCCTGTCTATTTCTTGCTGTAAACCCAAACCAGTATATATATATATATAAAGCCAGTCCCCCTCTCTTTTTAGACTTATATAGGGTGTGTTTTTGTATATAGTGGGTTTTATATCCCCATATGTAGTTTATTATTTCTTTGTCTAATTTCTCAAACTTTTTATTATCTATGTCATTTGCTTTAAGTGTGTAATTTATGTTAGAATAAAAATAGGTTTTTGCTACTTGGGCTCGCTCCATGATGCTGAGTGGCGTTAGCGCCCAGATCTCTATACACTTCTTTATTTTTCCCAGTATATGTTTGTAGTTTTCTTCTTCTTCTTTTTGTCCAAAATAGATTCCTAGAGCTTTCACTCTGTCCTTAATTACATGGGGAGGTAGCCCAGGGTGGTTCCCCCTCCAGTTTCCTATTTTGAGAATTTCCGTTTTGTCATGATTTATTTTTGATCCGGATGCTTTTCCAAAGTTTTCATATTCCTTTTCTAAGTGTTTAAAGGATTTTGGATCTTTGATGAAGTTTGTACAATCATCAGCATGTTGAAGCATTTTTATTTCTTCCTTTAAGTTGGGAATTTGTATTCCCTCGATTAGTTTATTATTCCTTATCTTTATACTTAGTATTTCAATTGATATTACATATAATAGCATTGATAGTGGGCATCCTTGCCTCACTGATCTTTGTATGTCAAAACTGTCCGTTATTGCTCCATTTACCTGTAGTCTTGCAGTGATTTTATTATACAGGATTTCGGTCCATTTTCGGAAGATTTTCCCGAAGCCAAATTTTTTAAAAACATTTTGTATGTAGTTATGTTCGATTCTGTCAAAGGCTTTTTCTTGGTCAATGAGCACCATGGCGCCCATTTTTCCGGTTTCTTTTATATAGTCTATTATTGTTCTAATGTTGAGTATATTATTTTGAATATCTCTTCCTTTTGCACCACAAGTCTGATTAATGTTTGTAATTTCCCCCATACATTTTTTTACTCTATTTGCTAAGATTTTACTCAATATTTTATAGTCATTATTTAGGAGGGAGATGGGCCTCCAATTTTTTAAGTCCTCCCTCTCCCCCTTCCCTTTATATATTAGTGAAATCAGTCCCTCCCTCATTGTATTGGTCATAGTTTTACCTTCTAGTATTATGTTGTTATACAAGAATTCTAGGATCGGCGATAACTCACCTTGGAATTTTTTATAGAATTCTGCAGTGAGTCCATCTCTCCCTGGTGCTTTCCCTTTCGATAGTTGTTTTATTGTTTCTGTTATCTCAGTCATGGAGATGAAATCACATAAGTTTTTATGTTTTGATGATATTCTCTCACATGTAATTTCCTGTAAATATTTTTTTATTATTTCCGCGTCTGTCTTTTGGGTTGTGTATAGTTCTGTATAATATTCTTTTATTCTATTTAGAATTTCATTTTTCCTTATTAGCATTCGTTCTTTTTTATCTTTTATTTTTTCCATACCTTTTTCCCCTCCTTTCCTTAAATCCTCCCTTCTATTTAACCCTTGCGCCTTCTTATAGATTCCTGTGTACTTCTCGGCTCTTATTTCCCTTCCTTTATATTTCTAGTCTTCTATTTGATTTAGTTTTTTTTTCAGTTCAATTTCCTGTTCTTTAGAATTTTCTCGCTTTAACTGTAATTTATAATTTCTATTTCATCTTTATTTTTTATTTCCCTTCTCCTCTTTGTGTACCTAATTGTTGTTTTTTTGAAATCTTCTTTTAGATCATCCCATTCCTTTGTTATGTTAGTATTTCCCTTTTCAATAAAGGTTTTTATTTTCTTTTTAATTTCATCTTCATATTCTTTATCTTCTAAAATTTTGTTATTCATTTTCAAAAATTCCTCTTCCCCATTTATTTCTCCTAGTTGTTTTTATATCTAATTCTATTAGGAAGTGATCAGAAATTTTTACCTTAGTAATATTAGAGCTCTTGTATAGTTTTTCACTGAAATTGGTTCCATAAAATCTATCTAACCTACTGGCCAATCCATTTTTGTATTCATATGTATATTCTGTTCTAGGTATGTTTAAAATCCTGTATATATCATGTAATTTGTGCTTGTTAATTAATTTGAGCATTTCACCCCTAAAAATTTTATCATTTGAGGTTAATTCCTCTTTCCTATCTATTGGGTCTCCTATCGAGTTAAAATCCACCCCAAGTATCAAATCTTCCATTGAATAATCGCTTATATATTTATCTAGTTGTTCAATGAATTCTTGTTTCCTATATTTATTTGCTGGAAAATATATATTTATAATGTGTATATTATCTACCACTATATGTAAGAGCCTCCCAGCTAACAACCCTCCTCCTTTCCTTTCCCAGATTATACCCTTATCATTTTTTATTATCGTTGCTACTCCTCCCTTTACATCATCCTCTTTATGGTTACTTAAAATGACCACTGCATTCAATTTTTCTTCTAGCGTTGCAATTAGTTCTTTTGAAAACCCGTTATGTGTCTCTTGTACTAATATATCATATTTAGTTTCACTACTTAATTTTAAAATCTTTTCGTTATTTATTCCATTAACATTTATTGAAGCTATATGGAAGTTTTTTCCCTCCATTTTAGTTTTCCACTCCAGGTTGCCGTCCAGACTTTATCCTTTAGGAAATAATTATTTAATTTACATTTAAATGTAACTTTTGAGTTTTAATTTATGTATATTACTTAATTTAATTTAAATTTAGGTCTTGCAGGGGGGACAGCTGGGCCCTCCCTTCATTTTGAATTTTATTGTCAGTGTTTTCATTACTTGTCTCATCGTCTTTTGTATTATCAGTCTCTTTATGTTCATCATCCAAGTCGTTATTTCCTTTTTCGTCCCCTTCCATTTCACCCTCCGTTTCCATATCCGTTTCCATTTCGGTTTCTTCCCCATTTTCACTTTCACTCTCAGTGTTTCCTTCTTTTTTCTTCTTTCCTTTTTTACTCCCTTTCCCTTCCACTGGTGTCGTATTAAGTTGAGGCGTCTGATCACTTCCGGTTGATGACACCGATAGTGATTGGTCTATCTTCCTTTTTTTTGTCCTAGTTTTCGGCTCTGCTGTTGATGTTAGAGGTTGGATTCCTGTTAGGTCTGCCATCTCTTTCCCCATTTCTAGGATTCCCATTTGGGAGGTTCCTTCTTCTTCTTCCTCCTCTGATAGAACAAAAAATTTGTTCTTTTTTAGGAGGTCTCTCGTTGGTATCTCAGTTAATCCAGTGCTGTTTGGGCTCAAACAGTTCCCCCACTCCTGTACCATTTCACTCTGCATTTCCGTTTCATCTATTGTTGGTGGCTGGATTTCTGGAATTACATTTGGTGGGTCTACGTTTGTTTCGTTTGCCGCTTCAACTGTTTCTTTTCTTGATTCTGTCTCAGTCTTTTTTGTGCTTGTCTCCAAGTTTTCTTGTTTTTCCCTTATTTGGTTTAGAAGTTTAGTAATATTTTCTTGTATCTCCCTATTTTCTGCCTCATTTAGGTTTACATGTTGGTTATTTGCTATGCTTGCATAAGTTTTGGGGGCAGGCTCATTTTTACAGTCTTTTGGACTGTGTCCTACTTGTTTGCACCTGGGGCATGCCCTTTCTTTTTCGCAGCCCCTATACCAAGTTTTCGCTAGGAAACCCATAACATAGAAATATGTTGGGATTTTCCTCGCTTCTTCTTTTCTGACTGTCAGTACCCTTACTCCTGACTTGATATCGTTGAAACATCATAGAGTGGCCATTCTTTGCCCCACCACTTGGGTATTGAGTTTCTTTCTCTATTTTGTCAATTATGTCGCAATTGTGTATTTCAAGAGGGAGGCCAGAAATAAACAAATCCGTCTTTTTCTCCTCTACCTCTCTTACAATTGGTGTTGCTGCCCCTACTCTTGCTTTGATTCCTTTCACCTCTATGAAATCTTGCTTGAGGATAGGGGTTTCATACACTTTTGGGTACAAAATGTACTTGTTCTTGCCCCCATTTTGTAGCCCATATATGCTATTGATATCTATTCCTTGAGCTCTCATTGCTATTAGCACATCAGATTGTCTAGGGCAATTTTGAATATCTCCAAAATCTATTTGTTGACAACCAAAAGGGTGTAGGGCTATTAGATGGTTTCCCTCTACTTTTGTAACAAAGTAGGTATTTAGTTTGGTACCAGTTTTCCTAATCCCTTCCAATTGTGCTTGGGCCATTTGTTTTTAGTGAGTGGTTTTCACTTCAATTGCCTTTTCCACAAGTACAGGTCTCACACTACTATTTCGTTATTAGTTGTAATTCACTGATTTGACTTCAGTTAACCAGTTTATACGCCGGTCAACCTCTATTCCTTTCTGAATTTTTCTCTTCCCTCTTTATTTGTCCTTTATATCAAATCCCAAATATTAGCTGATCAAACACGAATGACTTAGTAAGTTCAAAAAAAGGAAAAACCAGTCATACATGAATAGTCTCAGCCAAGCTAACTTCAATCTCAGCATAATCACAAGAAACAAATGAGAAAAAAAAAAAAATCAAAGGTGTGGTGTATAACTCACTCTTTCGTGTTCCACTTGAATCCTATGTCTGCTTGGTCCTGGCCATTTTGAGATTTATTTAGCAATGACTTGACTTGTCAAACAGGAGTTTCCATTGCAAACGTTCGCTCTAAGTCAGTCTATAAAATCTGTATAAAATGTTTGACCGAATGTAGGCAAATGGTTACAGCGTATGCAAGGAGCAGTGGTGGCTCAGTGGTTAACGCGCCGCACTCACGACCGAAAGGGTGAGCGTTCCAATCCTATTATCAAACCAACCACGGTAAGCTACCGTGGTGTGTCCATTTGCAAGGCACTTTACTCCAATTGCCTCGGCAATTATTAAATCCAAACCAGGTACAGACAACTTGAAACGTTTCTGCAAGCCCGACTTCTTCACTCATCTATAAATCATTTTTTTTTTTTACCATCCATGTCACCTTCAAAGACTTTGAAAATTCCCGTACGCTTACCATTTTCGTTTTCCCATCCGAATCGATGTGAACTATTGGACTACCGCAAATAGTATCAAAGAAAACTATTTTTTTATGGTAACGGCGCTTTTGGTGTATTTACGATGGTCTGCAGTAGATACGTAAGTTTAGGAAAAACTATTTAACAACTGTGACACTGACCCAAAATATCATTGATAGATTTTCAGACGTTTTTAAGGGTGATATTATTTCGTATTTTGATTATCATAATTGATTTTTGCCATTTCATCTAGATTAACTGAGAAGCTTATCGTTTGAAGATTGAAAGAACCAAAATATCTTTCCAGATTAAGATCATTTTCGAGGTTCCCACGCGTGCAGAGGTGAGATGTCAATGATCTGTAAAGGAGAGTGCCATAGACCTCTCGGCCACTCGTGATATACCACGAGATGCATAAATTTTTCATTAGAAAGAAACAAGGATTGCCGAGTTTCCTTTTAATGAAAAATTTATCCAACAAGTGGTATATCATTGATGCTACGTACATACTGTACATATATTGTATTTATATCACGTACAAATACATATATTTGTCCTTTGAGTGGAGTTAAGATTTATTACAGGCAGCTGTGTATTGACCGAGTGAATGAACTCCTCACACCCCTGAGTGTGTCCGCTACAAAATGTAGTTCTGTGCCTTTTGTGGCTATTCCCAATCACCTTTGCATATTGATAAGTTGATTGTTTCTTCTTTTAGTTTCAATTTTTGTCACATTGATTAGATCAATACAATACGCACTTATGATTTAAACATGAAAGCTGGTTTAATAATGAAAGTAGAGCACTACAAACACTTTGTTAGCTATGCGATTCACATGAATGCTAAGCCATTCACCTACCCGCTCATGGAAATTAACGTGGAATAGAAATTAAGCGAAATGACGAACCAACAAGAGGTAACTAAAATATTTAAATACATCTGCAGTTGAACTAAGTCATTATTCTGCTTTAATAGCAGTACCAACGAACATAAACTCTCTCTCTCTCTCTCTCTCTCTCTCTCTCTCTCTCTCTCTCTCTCTCTCTCTCTCTCATCCTTTGGTCGGTTTCACTTAACTTTTACCATCATTCAGTCCAGAGATATCGTGGGATGACACAAACGAAAATCCTCTACATTCGTCATTTCATAGATTTTAGCCCGTATCTTGCTACGATGGTCGGGGGGGGGGGGGCTTTGGATATTTCATGTTTAATTAATAATAATAATCGATTTTTAGAACGTTATAGTATGTTTACGAAACATTAACAAAAACAAAACATTAAACACATCACAGTATGTGTACCACGTAAACCGAGGAATTTACTGTATAATATCGATATGGTTTGCATCTTTGTATCATTGATAAACACTGTAGATAAATCCCACGGAAAGTGCACACATATCGTTAAGTCAAACCATATGCTTGTCGGTTACTTGGTGTAATTTCTATTTCAAGGTTTTAATCCGGCCCAAATTCCTTTTCTCTCTCACTCCACATTTCTGCGTATTTTTTTCCGTTATGCATGAGAGGGGACGGGGGAACAGAAATCAGAAAGGATTGTGATGAAAATGTGTACCATATTAAATTCATTTAGAAAACGAGGATTATTAATACTTTTTATTGTTATTTTCATACGTGACTAATGATTAATGTGTGGAAAGTCATCACTGATCTAGAATCAACTGCAGACGGTCGCTAGAATGTTTATATATACTTACTATTGCGCCATGGGTGGATCACAATTTGATATACCAAAAGTATTGGTATAACAAATTGACCTATCGCCACTTGTCAGTCATGTTGATCAATTAAACCAATCAACGAGCGTAAATTAGACATACCTCCAGGCATTGCTTACGTCCGCCATTTTCCTCTGACGAGCTGCTTGTGGCAATAATGAATTGATTATGATGACTATTTACAATTTTTGCAATGATTTCTTGCTTTCTCGATCAATAAGGGTGAAAAGAAGGCAGTGGGAGCCTTGTAATTCTGACTGTCGATATCCAGATCGTCTAAATGGAGGAAAAAGATTTATTCCTTTTCTGAAACATAGACAAAACTTAGATGGATAAAGACTTTTTTGTGGTCGCGTGTACGATCAGCTGAATACGGAAACAGTTGATGGCAATTACAACATGTTTATTTGCATAAAATTATGTAAAAAAGCATGTCCCGTCCATGGCTTGAAGGAAAAAAAAAGAATTGAAATTGAAAAATATATGTAAAAATTAACGTTTCTAGAATATGGGTGGAGAACCGCCCCAACTTTCAGGCTTTGATGTATATTATTTTTCTTCTATACGAAGCACTGATCCAGACTGCATTATTTTAAAGTTTGAAAATTTACACTTTAATGTTGCCTTGTCCCAAAAACAATGATTTATCGTCTCGATCTTTCAGACACTTGAGTGACTCTTTACTTTCTCATTGGGCTGAACGAGGGTGGGGATACAAAAATGTAATAACAACGAAATACAAAAACAATGGTTTCAGATAATTGTCTTCCGATATATTAAGCATGCATTTACATGTTTACATTAACAGACATTATTGATCAAAATTCCATCTGACGAACATAGTAGAACTATAAAATTATTATGTACAACAGTCTACTTCTAAACAGTAATTATTTACGATTTTGTTATTAATTTTTAATTAATTTACTTTCAAGGCAGCATGAACATAAGCCAGATAAAATTAATAAGGATAAGATCATATACTAAATACATTAGCATCTTTTGGAGCGAATTTCCTTGTACATGAATAAGCTCTCGAACAGCTTTAAAATTGATTTTTATTTTTTACTGAAATAACACACTTAGATTATTACTATACGAACTTGAACTACAAATATAAATATTGTCTTCTGCAGTATAATTTATGCAACTTTGAAATTTTACTTTTTTAAGAATAATACAACTCATTTTCAATAAACATACCATGTAAGCTGAAACATTTTTCTTTGCCAAATACTGACTGTTTGTCGGAGGTTAGCTGGACGTCATCTCACGTGATTTGGTAGGCGGAGCGATCTATCATCTCGCTTTATACCAACACTTTAAATGCCATGTTATTTTTAATGTATATATATATATATATATATATATATATATAT